>JBCNJP010000011.1:9418881-9666329 GCA_039602395.1 Deinandra increscens subsp. villosa | reverse complement strand
AACACCCGTGTCCGACCCATTTACAAAACCCGACCCGAATTTGAACTTGTAACACAAATCGAAGTTTTGATTTAACAATTACCGAAAGAAATTATCTAAATTAAACAATTAAATTATGATCGGGATACTCGATAATCATTTTTGAAAACAAAATAATACATTTACAAGATTTTAGGTTAAATGATTCGATTAAAACGAAAATAAACCGATTTTTAGTTTTTGCGCGATTTCGGTATTCGATTTATCGTTTACCGGGAATCTCGGAATTTATATCTCAAAATATATCATTTTAAATGTCCCACAATCATTTTATAACATTAAAAATCAATTGGTTAAATTTTGAATCAATTTTGTTAATTATTTTGCAAATAAATGAATTTACCATTTTTCGTGCAAATCCGTTAATAACCGGGAATCAAGTAAATTTCAAAAATCATGTTTTAGTGTTCCTTGGTGTTTTATAAGGTCAATATAAGTCACTCGTAAAATTTTAGAGGTTAACGAATTAAAACGAGCACGAACGGTTAAAAATAAATAAATATATATTAAACACGTATTTTATACCTCGTTATGCGTATCCCGAAACTTAGAAAACCATGAGAAAATATTCTAAACTAATTTTCGGCATAAAATATTAAGTTTCACAAAGTTTAGGGGTTAAAATTGCCAAAAAACCAAAGTTCAGGGGTCAAACTGCAAATAAAAACCTCAGGGACCAATTCTGCCAAACCACCAAAGTGCGTCGCGGGTCGCCGAGCCCTAGGCTCACCCGGCGCGTACCGCCCACCGACACCGTCGGAGATTTTGTTGTTTTGCGAATTTTCAGCCGACGTTTAGCCCATACACGCGTCGTTTTCGATCGATTACTCACCTATTACACGTGCTAGACCCTCCTGCGACCCTCTCCAGTATAAATAGAGGTTCGATTACAGCTTAACAACTCGCCAATTTCGAGTTCTTCATCCCAAAAACCCTAAAACCGCAACCGATCATTCTTCTGCAAAATTCGAGCAAACCAGGGGGTTTTACGAGCTGATCTCCTGCAGTCCCACGTATTTTGGTATGCTCTACAAAAGCCCTCTATCAATTTCTGTTAATCTTGTTGTTTTAATCGAGTTCTAGATCTATGCTCAAAATTAGGGTTCTTATCATGTTTCTTCAATTCTGGGTAATCGGGAAGGAGTTAGGGTCTGAGTTTTTGCAAGATATGATGTTATAACATATATTAAAGAACCCCTAAGTCAATTTCATGATATCTAAACGTTTGGTATTTTATATAAAAATGAGCCAAATTAGGGTTTTCGGGTCGTTGTTCTGCCCAAATTGAATAAACGGTTTTGAATTAGGGTTTACTATTTTAAGGGATATTATAATATATCATAATGAATAAAACCCTAAGTTTTTACAATTTTATAAATTGTTTTGATATTTATTTAATAAATACAATGAAATTAGGGTTTCCTCGACGTTATTTTGTCAAAATAAAGCAAACAAGTTAATTTTAGGGCAAATCTCTTAAAATATATTGTAAAATAATATTTTAAGTAAAAGCCCTAATTTTATTTGATTTTATCAATTATTTTGCTATTTATTTAATAATTATTTCAAGATTAGGGTTTTAAATATGATAATTAAATAACAAACAAACTGGAAGGTGTTGAAACTTGAATTTTGGTTTTAGAACATATTTATATATATAATAAGTATATATGAGTTCAAAATTTATAAATGAATTAATTATTGGATAAATTACTAAAACCCTAATTCTCTAAAAAGGGCAAAATGGTCTTTTAGCAAATAAAACCTAAACACTCATTAAGTTCCTCGTGTCCTTAGAACTATAATCATTATCACTCCCTGTGTTCATTTAGCATGTTCGTTCCATTAGGATAATCACCGGATTGTTAGCTCTCGCAATTGGTTCTATCTCTCGTTTCCGATCTACTTATCAGGTGAGTAACCACTAAATCCCCCCTCTTTTAATATTATGGGATGTGATGCGATATCAACTTTTGTTATCATTAGAAGGGTGATTCCATCAAATGATAATTTGAGTAGTGAGTATTCACAAACCTCCTCTTTTAACCTTTTTGGGGTGTAACATGTAACATTATTCAAATCATTTATCCAAAACACAAACGCGATTATATGATAATTTGATACGTTCTATGGATGTTAAATATGTGTGGATTATTGTGATTGGTTTGATCTAGCATCGGTTACTATCTTTATCTAGCATGCGTATTCATTAACACACCGAGCCGGGGTAACAATAATAGATCTATTGGTTTGACAGCCCACTTGGCATGCTTCGCGTGTAGCGCCTTGTGATTGGAAGCCTAGTTGTCTAGGGTTTGATGCGCTTATTCATTAGCTTTAACTCATTACTTATTTGACTATACATACGAGAATATCTGATTAGACATATATCGCTGTTATTGATATTATACTTATATTATTTAAACATGTGTTTACTCACCAACTACTTTTGTAGTTGACACTTTATCTTATACATGTTGCAGGAACTTATACTTGAGCTATGTTGTGATCACGCTAGGATTGCTGGACCTAGATTAAAGACTTTAAATCAGTTAATATGTATTTCATGTTTACTTCATTGTACAATATCTTTAGTGATTAATGAAAAAGGGCATGTTTAAGTATTACAACTTAATTTTAGTTGTCATGTGCATCTGGACAATCATTGCGCCCCGACATATTCCGCCGTCGGTTGGGGTGTGACAGATTGGTATCAGAGCCTTGGCTATAGGGATTTAGGTTATTAGAACTGGATAACCTAGACTATATGCCTTAGGTGTCCTACATGATTAACTCATGTCTGCATGCCTATTATTATATTATGTCTTTAGATGCTGCTTAAACTTGCCTCTCTTAGATCTCATCATTACCTTAACACTTGACACACACACATATACACTTATCCCTTCTGGCTTCCTAGCCTCTATCCTTAGTAATGGTACCTTACGTGCCATTTTAGTATTTTGAAAATTCTGATTTTGAAAATTCCGTCGGAGTTAGATTCCTAGCAGTAGACATGTAGTAACTGGAAGGGGGAAGGCACCGGTAGTCGGAGATCTATCTAGGCAGGCATTTCGTATATAACCTGATCAGCCGTGTGGATCGGGATGCCTACCTAGAAGTCTCTGGTAAGAGTGTTGGAACCTATTAGGCCAAAGCATGTCAATTACTGCTACGAATCCCAATTAACTCTGACTAGTCATGGGTTGTAGTTTCTCAATCGAGGAACGAAAGCCATTCCATTATGTTTTACTAAAACAACATGATTTCTTCTCTATCTCTTCTTTAAAACTTCATGATCTCTGAATTCTGATGTTTTATAAAATATTTGTCATCATAATTTTGAATCAATTATCATATCCCTTGTCTCCTGGATATTTACCATCAGCATGAATCCCGACGATCAACAAATGGCCCAACAAATTTCTCAACAAGTGGCATCTTTCATCTCCAACATTTTCCGACAAGCCCTCGACGATAAATTTGTCAACAATGATGCTACTAAACAACCTCAAGGATTAGAAGTCATCAAGCGTTCCGCTGCCAAAACCAAGAAGAGGAAGAGGAAGGCTAAACATCTTGATGAGACAACCACACCTGCAAAAGCTGCTATTCCTGCTACTCCTACTCCTCAAATAAATCCCGATACTCGGTCAGCTAAGAAACCTTATGCCGGAGCCCATCCTCAGTGCAACACTTGCAGTTACCATCACTCAATCCATGTTCCTTGTTGGCGTTGTCTCAATTGCGGTAAATTTGGTCATCTCATGAAAGTATGTCAGCAACCTAATCAGGCTCAACCTATATCCGCTCAACCCCAGATAGTCCAGCCTGTGATACCTGCTCAAGCTTCTATTTCACCTTATCGTACTTGTTATAACTATGGTCAACTCGGACACTTTAGAAACGTTTGTCCTCAACTTACTGCTGCTGTTATTCCCAACCCTCCAGCCAACAATGCAAAGCATAGAACCCAACCTCCAATAGTTCAAACTATGGCACCTACTCCTACTCATATCCCTTCTGCTATCCCGATGCATTGTTGTTATCATTATGGAAACCCTAATCCCTTTCGAAACATGTGTCCTCCTCCAGCCACTATCAAAACTCCTCTCCACAACAATTATCAACCTTCAAACAATTGCTGGAACTTTCAACATGGATGATGTCTGAAGGAAGAAATGGTAATGCTTGAAGATCGTTTGGACTCTGTTAATGTTTGAATAAATCGGTTTCCTTGTAATAAAGTTTGTAATCCTTCCAATCGATGTTCATCTTGTATATATATCAGAATATGAGTTTTACTCTTTATTTCCTGTCCTCCTACTTACTCAATCATTTCTTATATTCAAATTACCCTTAAACCTCTCATTATGATTAACTAGTGGACAAGAAACCTATTACCCAATTTCCATTATCCTTAATTGCAACACAACCACTGACAAACATATTTGCGCCTCTCGGGAAAATCAAACATCATCATTAAATTGAGTGTCTCAAACATCACATAGAAATTGTTCCTCGTTCTGAAAAATTCAGACTTGACTATTCGTGCCAATAAATTAGAAACACGTGCTCTTCATCAAACCCATAACGAATACGTGGCATCCTTATTAAAATTTCACTTTATCAAGATTCATTCGATCTAGTCCCCCACTTCGAGGAACAACAATTCATTAAAAGATGATACATCTCGAATGTACATCACCAGTCCGATGGACTCATCATCAAATATCAAAAGCTCTTATATCAGCGACATCTTCGAGATGCTTCACGAAATTGCTTATCTCCTCAAAATCAAATCTCGTCATTAGCATTATCTCTATACGGAATGAATTCCTGAACTTTCTCAAAACCAAGACTTAATCTGGTCATGGATCCCCTATTGATCTTAATAAAGGAAAGATTATGATATCTAATTTGCATTATTATTCGAATGGTGATTCATTCAAATAATGATCTGCACTTGAATATCAAGTGGTCAATTCGTATTATCATTTGAATGGTGATTCATTTAAATGATAATTTCGTGTTGTATCACTATCTTTTCCTCAAACGGATTAATCAAGTATTTCCATTAAATATTCCTTTTACATCGCTATCATCTTTAGTGAAATTACTGTAAGTTATGAAACACCTTTTATTCCTATACTGGCCAGTCCAAGACTTATACGTACCACACCTAAACACTTGTGTGTGATGCTAGCTTAGCATACATTTGGTTTTGGTCATAGACGTTAATCTTGGGTTTTAGCCAATTTCTAATCCAGATTATTAACAAGACCTCGTGTCCCGTAGGTGAATTAGATGTGGCTCGCTACCCATTTAGCTCACTAATACTCGACACGTTCTCTCGTTAAGAAAACTGTGATCCCATTTTATTGTGTGGAATGATATTTTTGACTTAATGTCAAATTATCAGTTTCAACAATTTGAAAGTAAATCATGTTACCCCCACCATTCTACTCATATTCCACTGGTCTTTTCCCTGAAGTAGGGGAGACAGTGATATATCTAATCTACAAATCTGATTATTACGGATAATCGTGTAATCACAATCCATCGTATCTGATGTCATTCAAATCTCTATCATATCATTGCGATCTTAAGTTTATTCGTTATTATATGGAAATGGTGGTTCTCTGTAAGTTACTAGCGCATTTTTAAAGTATTATAGGTGTGGTGGGTTAGCTGCGGTACACCCTATATATAAGCATCAAAGGTACTTTAAAAATGAATTAGGAATCGAACTTAGAACTGACCATTGGTTGTTTGTTTGTATCAAATTCCCTATCACCCTTGATATATTCTTTCCTCTTATCTCGAATCTCTCTTCTAATTTCGGGACGAAATTTCCTGAAGTAGGGGAGACTGTAACACCCGTGTCCGACCCATTTACAAAACCCGACCCGAATTTGAACTTGTAACACAAATCGAAGTTTTGATTTAACAATTACCGAAAGAAATTCATCTAAATTAAACAATTAAATTATGATCGGGATACTCGATAATCATTTTTGAAAACAAAATAATGACATTTACAAGATTTTAGGTTAAATGATTCGATTAAAACGAAAATAAACCGATTTTTAGTTTTTGCGCGATTTCGGTATTCGATTTATCGTTTACCGGGAATCTCGGAATTTATATCTCAAAATATATCATTTTTAAATGTCCCACAATCATTTTATAACATTAAAAATCAATTGGTTAAATTTTGAGATCAATTTTGTTAATTATTTTGCAAATAAATGAATTTACCATTTTTCGTGCAAATCCGTTAATAACCGGGAATCAAGTAAATTTCAAAAATCATGTTTTAGTGTTCCTTGGTGTTTTATAAGGTCAATATAAGTCACTCGTAAAATTCTTAGAGGTTAACGAATTAAAACGAGCACGAACGGTTAAAAATAAATAACATATATATTAAACACGTAGTTTTATACCTCGTTATGCGTATCCCGAAACTTAGAAAACCATGAGAAAATATTCTAAACTAATTTTCGGCATAAAATATTAAGTTTCACAAAGTTTAGGAGGTTAAAATTGCCACAAAAACCAAAGTTCAGGGGTCAAACTGCAAATAAAAACCTCAGGGACCAATTCTGCCAAACCACCAAAGTGCGTCGCGGGTCGCCGAGCCCTAGGCTCACCCGGCGCGTACCGCCCACCGACACCGTCGGAGATTTTGTTGTTTTGCGAATTTTCAGCCGACGTTTAGCCCATACACGCGTCGTTTTCGATCGATTACTCACCTATTACACGTGCTAGACCCTCCTGCGACCCTCTCCAGTATAAATAGAGGTTCGATTACAGCTTAACAACTCGCCAATTTCGAGTTCTTCATCCCAAAAACCCTAAAACCGCAACCGATCATTCTTCTGCAAAATTCGAGCAAACCAGGGGGTTTTACGAGCTGATCTCCTGCAGTCCCACGTATTTTGGTATGCTCTACAAAAGCCCTCTATCAATTTCTGTTAATCTTGTTGTTTTAATCGAGTTCTAGATCTATGCTCAAAATTAGGGTTCTTATCATGTTTCTTCAATTCTGGGTAATCGGGAAGGAGTTAGGGTCTGAGTTTTTGCAAGATATGATGTTATAACATATATTAAAGAACCCCTAAGTCAATTTCATGATATCTAAACGTTTGGTATTTTATATAAAAATGAGCCAAATTAGGGTTTTCGGGTCGTTGTTCTGCCCAAATTGAATAAACGGTTTTGAATTAGGGTTTACTATTTTAAGGGATATTATAATATATCATAATGAATAAAACCCTAAGTTTTTACAATTTTATAAATTGTTTTGATATTTATTTAATAAATACAATGAAATTAGGGTTTCCTCGACGTTATTTTGTCAAAATAAAGCAAACAAGTTAATTTTAGGGCAAATCTCTTAAAATATATTGTAAAATAATATTTTAAGTAAAAGCCCTAATTTTATTTGATTTTATCAATTATTTTGCTATTTATTTAATAATTATTTCAAGATTAGGGTTTTAAATATGATAATTAAATAACAAACAAACTGGAAGGTGTTGAAACTTGAATTTTGGTTTTAGAACATATTTATATATATAATAAGTATATATGAGTTCAAAATTTATAAATGAATTAATTATTGGATAAATTACTAAAACCCTAATTCTCTAAAAAGGGCAAAATGGTCTTTTAGCAAATAAAACCTAAACACTCATTAAGTTCCTCGTGTCCTTAGAACTATAATCATTATCACTCCCTGTGTTCATTTAGCATGTTCGTTCCATTAGGATAATCACCGGATTGTTAGCTCTCGCAATTGGTTCTATCTCTCGTATTCCGATCTACTTATCAGGTGAGTAACCACTAAATCCCCTCTCTTTTAATATTATGGGATGTGATGCGATATCAACTTTGTGTTATCATTACGAAGGGTGATTCCATCAGAATGATAATTTGAGTTAGTGAGTATTCACAAACCTCCATACCTTTTAACCTTTTTGGGGTGTAACATGTAACATTATTCAAATCATTTATCCAAAACACAAACGCGATTATATGATAATTTGATACGTTCTATGGATGTTAAATATGTGTGGATTATTGTGATTGGTTTGATCTAGCATCGGTTACTATCTTTATCTAGCATGCGTATTCATTAACACACCGAGCCGGGGTAACAATAATAGATCTATTGGTTTGACAGCCCACTTGGCATGCTTCGCGTGTAGCGCCTTGTGATTGGAAGCCTAGTTGTCTAGGGTTTGATGCGCTTATTCATTAGCTTTAACTCATTACTTATTTGACTATACATACGAGAATATCTGATTAGACATATATCGCTGTTATTGATATTATACTTATATTATTTAAACATGTGTTTACTCACCAACTACTTTTGTAGTTGACACTTTATCTTATACATGTTGCAGGAACTTATACTTGAGCTATGTTGTGATCACGCTAGGATTGCTGGACCTAGATTAAAGACTTTAAATCAGTTAATATGTATTTTGCATGTTTAAACTTCATTGTACAATATCTTTAGTTGATTAATGAGAAAGGGCATGTTTAAGTATTACAACTTAATTTTAGTTGTCATGTGCATCTGGACAATCATTGCGCCCCGACATATTCCGCCGTCGGTTGGGGTGTGACAGATTGGTATCAGAGCCTTGGCTATAGGGATTTAGGTTATTAGAACTGGATAACCTAGACTATATGCCTTAGGTGTCCTACATGATTAACTCATGTCTGCATGCCTATTATTATATTATGTCTTATAGATGCTGCTTAAACTTGCCTCTCTTAGATCTCATCATTACCTTAACACTTGACACACACACATATACACTTATCCCTTCTGGCTTCCTAGCCTCTATCCTTAGTAATGGTACCTTACGTGCCATTTTAGTATTTTGAAAATTCTGATTTTGAAAATTCCGTCGGAGTTAGATTCCTAGCAGTAGACATGTAGTAACTGGAAGGGGGAAGGCACCGGTAGTCTGGAGATCTATCTAGGCAGGCATTTCGTATATAACCTGATCAGCCGTGTGGATCGGGATGCCTACCTAGAAGTCTCTGGTAAGAGTGTTGGAACCTATTAGGCCAAAGCATGTCAATTACTGCTACGAATCCCAATTAACTCTGACTAGTCATGGGTTGTAGTTTCTCAATCGAGGAACGAAAGCCATTCCATTATGTTTTACTAAAACAACATGATTTCTTCTCTATCTCTTCTTTAAAACTTCATGATCTCTGAATTCTGATGTTTTATAAAATATTTGTCATCATAATTTTGAATCAATTATCATATCCCTTGTCTCCTGGATATTTACCATCAGCATGAATCCCGACGATCAACAAATGGCCCAACAAATTTCTCAACAAGTGGCATCTTTCATCTCCAACATTTTCCGACAAGCCCTCGACGATAAATTTGTCAACAATGATGCTACTAAACAACCTCAAGGATTAGAAGTCATCAAGCGTTCCGCTGCCAAAACCAAGAAGAGGAAGAGGAAGGCTAAACATCTTGATAAGACAACCACACCTGCAAAAGCTGCTATTCCTGCTACTCCTACTCCTCAAATAAATCCCGATACTCGGTCAGCTAAGAAACCTTATGCCGGAGCCCATCCTCAGTGCAACACTTGCAGTTACCATCACTCAATCCATGTTCCTTGTTGGCGTTGTCTCAATTGCGGTAAATTTGGTCATCTCATGAAAGTATGTCAGCAACCTAATCAGGCTCAACCTATATCCGCTCAACCCCAGATAGTCCAGCCTGTGATACCTGCTCAAGCTTCTATTTCACCTTATCGTACTTGTTATAACTATGGTCAACTCGGACACTTTAGAAACGTTTGTCCTCAACTTACTGCTGCTGTTATTCCCAACCCTCCAGCCAACAATGCAAAGCATAGAACCCAACCTCCAATAGTTCAAACTATGGCACCTACTCCTACTCATATCCCTTCTGCTATCCCGATGCATTGTTGTTATCATTATGGAAACCCTAATCCCTTTCGAAACATGTGTCCTCCTCCAGCCACTATCAAAACTCCTCTCCACAACAATTATCAACCTTCAAACAATTGCTGGAACTTTCAACATGGATGATGTCTGAAGGAAGAAATGGTAATGCTTGAAGATCGTTTGGACTCTGTTAATGTTTGAATAAATCGGTTTCCTTGTAATAAAGTTTGTAATCCTTCCAATCGATGTTCATCTTGTATATATATCAGAATATGAGTTTTACTCTTTATTTCCTGTCCTCCTACTTACTCAATCATTTCTTATATTCAAATTACCCTTAAACCTCTCATTATGATTAACTAGTGGACAAGAAACCTATTACCCAATTTCCATTATCCTTAATTGCAACACAACCACTGACAAACATATTTGCGCCTCTCGGGAAAATCAAACATCATCATTAAATTGAGTGTCTCAAACATCACATAGAAATTGTTCCTCGTTCTGAAAAATTCAGACTTGACTATTCGTGCCAATAAATTAGAAACACGTGCTCTTCATCAAACCCATAACGAATACGTGGCATCCTTATTAAAATTTCACTTTATCAAGATTCATTCGATCTAGTCCCCCACTTCGAGGAACAACAATTCATTAAAAGATGATACATCTCGAATGTACATCACCAGTCCGATGGACTCATCATCAAATATCAAAAGCTCTTATATCAGCGACATCTTCGAGATGCTTCACGAAATTGCTTATCTCCTCAAAATCAAATCTCGTCATTAGCATTATCTCTATACGGAATGAATTCCTGAACTTTCTCAAAACCAAGACTTAATCTGGTCATGGATCCCCTATTGATCTTAATAAAGGAAAGATTATGATATCTAATTTGCATTATTATTCGAATGGTGATTCATTCAAATAATGATCTGCACTTGAATATCAAGTGGTCAATTCGTATTATCATTTGAATGGTGATTCATTTAAATGATAATTTCGTGTTGTATCACTATCTTTTCCTCAAACGGATTAATCAAGTATTTCCATTAAATATTCCTTTTACATCGCTATCATCTTTAGTGAAATTACTGTAAGTTATGAAACACCTTTTATTCCTATACTGGCCAGTCCAAGACTTATACGTACCACACCTAAACACTTGTGTGTGATGCTAGCTTAGCATACATTTGGTTTTGGTCATAGACGTTAATCTTGGGTTTTAGCCAATTTCTAATCCAGATTATTAACAAGACCTCGTGTCCCGTAGGTGAATTAGATGTGGCTCGCTACCCATTTAGCTCACTAATACTCGACACGTTCTCTCGTTAAGAAAACTGTGATCCCATTTTATTGTGTGGAATGATATTTTTGACTTAATGTCAAATTATCAGTTTCAACAATTTGAAAGTAAATCATGTTACCCCCACCATTCTACTCATATTCCACTGGTCTTTTCCCTGAAGTAGGGGAGACAGTGATATATCTAATCTACAAATCTGATTATTACGGATAATCGTGTAATCACAATCCATCATTATTCATTCCCTATCATATCATTGCGATCTTAAGTTTATTCGTTATTATATGGAAATGGTGGTTCTCTGTAAGTTACTAGCGCATTTTTAAAGTATTATAGGTGTGGTGGGTTAGCTGCGGTACACCCTATATATAAGCATCAAAGGTACTTTAAAAATGAATTAGGAATCGAACTTAGAACTGACCATTGGTTGTTTGTTTGTATCAAATTCCCTATCACCCTTGATATATTCTTTCCTCTTATCTCGAATCTCTCTTCTAATTTCGGGACGAAATTTCCTGAAGTAGGGGAGACTGTAACACCCGTGTCCGACCCATTTACAAAACCCGACCCGAATTTGAACTTGTAACACAAATCGAAGTTTTGATTTAACAATTACCGAAAGAAATTATCTAAATTAAACAATTAAATTATGATCGGGATACTCGATAATCATTTTTGAAAACAAAATAATACATTTACAAGATTTTAGGTTAAATGATTCGATTAAAACGAAAATAAACCGATTTTTAGTTTTTGCGCGATTTCGGTATTCGATTTATCGTTTACCGGGAATCTCGGAATTTATATCTCAAAATATATCATTTTAAATGTCCCACAATCATTTTATAACATTAAAAATCAATTGGTTAAATTTTGAATCAATTTTGTTAATTATTTTGCAAATAAATGAATTTACCATTTTTCGTGCAAATCCGTTAATAACCGGGAATCAAGTAAATTTCAAAAATCATGTTTTAGTGTTCCTTGGTGTTTTATAAGGTCAATATAAGTCACTCGTAAAATTTTAGAGGTTAACGAATTAAAACGAGCACGAACGGTTAAAAATAAATACATATATATTAAACACGTATTTTATACCTCGTTATGCGTATCCCGAAACTTAGAAAACCATGAGAAAATATTCTAAACTAATTTTCGGCATAAAATATTAAGTTTCACAAAGTTTAGGGGTTAAAATTGCCAAAAAACCAAAGTTCAGGGGTCAAACTGCAAATAAAAACCTCAGGGACCAATTCTGCCAAACCACCAAAGTGCGTCGCGGGTCGCCGAGCCCTAGGCTCACCCGGCGCGTACCGCCCACCGACACCGTCGGAGATTTTGTTGTTTTGCGAATTTTCAGCCGACGTTTAGCCCATACACGCGTCGTTTTCGATCGATTACTCACCTATTACACGTGCTAGACCCTCCTGCGACCCTCTCCAGTATAAATAGAGGTTCGATTACAGCTTAACAACTCGCCAATTTCGAGTTCTTCATCCCAAAAACCCTAAAACCGCAACCGATCATTCTTCTGCAAAATTCGAGCAAACCAGGGGGTTTTACGAGCTGATCTCCTGCAGTCCCACGTATTTTGGTATGCTCTACAAAAGCCCTCTATCAATTTCTGTTAATCTTGTTGTTTTAATCGAGTTCTAGATCTATGCTCAAAATTAGGGTTCTTATCATGTTTCTTCAATTCTGGGTAATCGGGAAGGAGTTAGGGTCTGAGTTTTTGCAAGATATGATGTTATAACATATATTAAAGAACCCCTAAGTCAATTTCATGATATCTAAACGTTTGGTATTTTATATAAAAATGAGCCAAATTAGGGTTTTCGGGTCGTTGTTCTGCCCAAATTGAATAAACGGTTTTGAATTAGGGTTTACTATTTTAAGGGATATTATAATATATCATAATGAATAAAACCCTAAGTTTTTACAATTTTATAAATTGTTTTGATATTTATTTAATAAATACAATGAAATTAGGGTTTCCTCGACGTTATTTTGTCAAAATAAAGCAAACAAGTTAATTAGGGCAAATCTCTTAAAATATATTGTAAAATAATATTTTAAGTAAAAGCCCTAATTTTATTTGATTTTATCAATTATTTTGCTATTTATTTAATAATTATTTCAAGATTAGGGTTTTAAATATGATAATTAAATAACAAACAAACTGGAAGGTGTTGAAACTTGAATTTTGGTTTTAGAACATATTTATATATATAATAAGTATATATGAGTTCAAAATTTATAAATGAATTAATTATTGGATAAATTACTAAAACCCTAATTCTCTAAAAAGGGCAAAATGGTCTTTTAGCAAATAAAACCTAAACACTCATTAAGTTCCTCGTGTCCTTAGAACTATAATCATTATCACTCCCTGTGTTCATTTAGCATGTTCGTTCCATTAGGATAATCACCGGATTGTTAGCTCTCGCAATTGGTTCTATCTCTCGTTTCCGATCTACTTATCAGGTGAGTAACCACTAAATCCCCTCTCTTTTAATATTATGGGATGTGATGCGATATCAACTTTTGTTATCATTAGAAGGGTGATTCCATCAAATGATAATTTGAGTAGTGAGTATTCACAAACCTCCTCTTTTAACCTTTTTGGGGTGTAACATGTAACATTATTCAAATCATTTATCCAAAACACAAACGCGATTATATGATAATTTGATACGTTCTATGGATGTTAAATATGTGTGGATTATTGTGATTGGTTTGATCTAGCATCGGTTACTATCTTTATCTAGCATGCGTATTCATTAACACACCGAGCCGGGGTAACAATAATAGATCTATTGGTTTGACAGCCCACTTGGCATGCTTCGCGTGTAGCGCCTTGTGATTGGAAGCCTAGTTGTCTAGGGTTTGATGCGCTTATTCATTAGCTTTAACTCATTACTTATTTGACTATACATACGAGAATATCTGATTAGACATATATCGCTGTTATTGATATTATACTTATATTATTTAAACATGTGTTTACTCACCAACTACTTTTGTAGTTGACACTTTATCTTATACATGTTGCAGGAACTTATACTTGAGCTATGTTGTGATCACGCTAGGATTGCTGGACCTAGATTAAAGACTTTAAATCAGTTAATATGTATTTCATGTTTACTTCATTGTACAATATCTTTAGTGATTAATGAGAAAGGGCATGTTTAAGTATTACAACTTAATTTTAGTTGTCATGTGCATCTGGACAATCATTGCGCCCCGACATATTCCGCCGTCGGTTGGGGTGTGACATAAATGAAGAGAAAAGAAAAAGTAACGTGTGAAAAAAATAATATGACAAAATGTTTGCCTATTAAAAAAAGTCTATTTTTATATATTTATAATATTTTATTATAAAAGGGGTTTAAGATGAATGTATTTAAAAAGAATGGGTCTATAATAAAAGTAAATAAAAAAAGATGTGGAAAATGAAGTACCATCATTTACTCTCCTCATTATAGCACTAAAATTAATAAAGAAAACTGGGGTATCCTACCACTAGGCTAGTTACTTATTTTATTTCATTTTCACAAATTAGGTATTTATTAACTCTTGTTCACAAATTTTTCTTATAAAAAACGTTCACATAATTTTCACTTTGCGTACGAGGTTGAGGAGGTCCACAGCCTAGACCTAATAAGGGTCCGCCCCTGACTACACACCTCTAAACTCATATCAATCTTTATTCTAGTTTCTCATTTGACCACAAGTAAGTTCAGTTACACTATAATAAACTTGATGACACTAAAGTTACAAATATTTAAAACATTTTAGATATTTGTTAAGCTAGTGATCACCAATATTATGGTAATCTCTCTATAGTCTTTCATTAAATCAAACTAATTCAACTTCTAAAAAAACAATAATAATAATTAATAAGGTATATTTTTTTTTCTCGGGTATACTATAAACACATCATTTATTCTAATCTCACATCATCCTCTTTGTCAAGTTAAACCCGGACGGCCGTCCAATGAATAGTGATCCATGTGAAAAACAAAGTAGAGTTTTTCTGATAAACCCTAGCCTGGATGGCCGTCCAGTATGTTAGTGACAATCATCCATCTGATACGCGATATGAGATTAGAATTCAGATGGTGTGTATATAGAACAGACACTTTTACATGCTCCTCACCCCATCAAACATTAAAAATCATTGATCATGTGACTTCACATAAGATTCTTGATGGTGTTGTTTAACATAGACATGGGTACGACTTATAATAATTTACATAATAATTCATTGTTATATTCTGATATTAGATTTATCAGCATTTAGATTTTATAATAAATTAACTTACACGGTGTATTTTGTAAAATGAGGTTGCCGTTAAGCGCACAATCCTCTTTTCTTCCCCACAAATCACCATTAGAATATCAGAGTAATGTATCTCATGATCGACAAGAAAAACGGATAAAAACAAGTTATAAGAATGTTATGATTTTACAGCTATTTTGAATATATGATTTTATAATAACTTAATAAGTTATAAGGATGAGATCATGAGATCTATAACGTGCTAAAAAAAATACCAAAACTGACGATGGGTAAAAATAACCAACATATGAATTCTTAGTACTGCGAGTTATTTATCTCATCGTTATTACTGTAACCAATCTAAGAAGCATCATCTTTTCCCGCATAAATTACTAAAAATTATAGTTATATTTAACTAATAATATATTAGTATATAATTTACTCGCATATGTGCCAAAAATAAGTTATATAAATCTAATAGTTTCTAACTTAATCTATCGATCTATTCAAACTAAGATAAGAAATTAACTACAAGCCATAAACGTTGGAAAATCTAAAGCCTTTCTAGAGCTTCAATCGGCTTGTTCTAAATGGAGCCGACTAAAAAGGTTGATTTTTTTCCCTTTAATCTTCTATAACCTCCAAACCGACGTAAATATGAAAGCAATAACTGCAACTGAAGAAACGCCGAAAGCTTTAGCCGATGAGCCACTGCCGCTACTCTCTGCCGATTGGCCGGCTCCGGTGGTTTTCCGGCTGCACACAATTTAATAATTCTCAGAATGAGTAACTGAAAGAGAGTGGGCGGCATTAAGTTCTAAAATTTAGTTTTTTAATTAATATATATTTTGGTCGGTCACACCGTCCTTCTATGGGACACGTATATTTATACATTTATTAATTTGATTTTCACATAATAAAACTTCAGATCTTAAATTCGAGAGCACGTGCATATAAATGTTGTTAAAATAAACACAAGTCGACCAAAACAGTCAGTATTCGTTTCAATATACATGTCTTAAAATATCTAGAATTTGTTCTTGAGGAATTAAATGAATTTTAGTTTGCCAGGGTGAAAAACATAAAATGTTAAAATAAACAATGATAAAACTATTAAATAAAAATAATTAGCTAGTAAAATATCATATCTATTTAAAAGTTTAATAAAAGTTTAATAAAAGTTTATGAAAAAATGAAACTATATAATAATAAAAAATAGTTTTAATAAACTAATTGAATATAAAACTAAATATTTACATAATTAGATTTACATTGTTATTTAGTTAACTTTTTTGTATTTAAAACTGACACCATAGTTAAATTTTCAAAGGACAATTTTACCAATTAAACTATTAATTAAAAAAAAAAGGACAATTTTGTTATTTTGAAATACGTTATGATGTATTATGGATTTACAGGGGCTAAAACTGTAAGTCTCGAATAGAACAGGGGGAACTACTGAAAAACGAAACCGGATCGCATCATAACTAGCATGGCAGAAAACGACACGAACCAGCAAATGACTATTTTGCACAAAACGCCAAAGGCAAATCAACGGCCTTATGAAGTAAAAAAAAAAGGATAGATCAGTAAATATACCTGTTCGCCGGAGTAGGGCAGAAAGTGATGACGTATCCGGCGGAGGAGCACGTAAAAGTGCTCGTTCCGTCGTCATACGCGTAACTGTACGCCGCCGGGCACGCAGTTTTAAAATACTCCGAATACGACGTCGGATTGCACGTCTGTGGCGTCGAGTATCCTTCACTACAGCAATACATTGGATCCCCAAACGCCTCACACGCGCTCCTACACGCCACCGATTCGCCACCACCGTCGCCGGAGCTGGAGCCGGAGCCGGAGCTAGTCAGTTTCAGCTCCGCCGGACAGTTTTTATTCAAATCAACGAAACATCCTGTCACATTACAGTTCCCGCCGGACTCACCTTCCGGAACCACCATCATTGGGAGATTGTAACCGTCAACGAGGCTGACGTCATAGAAATCCATCCCGTTCGCTCCGTTCAATGTGAACTCCGCTAACGTCGCCGGAGGTGCGGCGCCGCCGCCGTTGCACTCGACGGTTCCGGATCCGCAGTCGCCGGTGACGCAGGTGAATCGGCCGGCGGAGTCCGTGGAGCAGAGTGTACGGCCCCAAATTCGGCCGGACCAGCCGGAATCGATGGAGATGGAGTTCGATTGGCTCGGATCGAGAACGAAGCCGGTGGTCGGGAGCGGAGGAGAGCTGGCGCCGGAGAGAAGGCCGGTCCAGACGGGATAACTGCATTGATTGGTGAGAGTAAACGTTGCTGATTGAATCGAATTGATTGAAGATACGAGAGATATAACTATTAGAGCGATGTGGAAATCGTGATTCGCCATTGATTAGGGTTTGGAGGAGGAAATTGTTGGCGTTAATGGCGGTTAAAACGGATGGAGTTGCAGGTGAAAGTGGAGATCGGTTTATATCTTCTGGATGTAACCGTTGTATTTATATTGAAAAGAAATATCACTTTTAACCCAGGTTTATAAAATAAATATCAAAATGACCCTCTTATTGTATTTTATTTGTGTCGACATGTTAAAGGTACGAAGTTCTCCATGTATATATTTTATTTTTATTTATTTAAGCACCAAAATATTTTTAAGAGTTAAAATCTTCATATTTGATTTTATAATATTTAAACTTATTGTTGCTATTTTAGTATAATTGGATTAATTATGGATTGATACATCTTCTAACTTATATTGTTCGGGTTCGGTGGTGCGGGGTAATGCACACCCGTATCGATAAGGTTCGGGAGCAGCGCCCCCGAGAGAGCGGGGTCCAAGGGGCAGAAAATGCATCAGATTTTATTTCGACATGAAATGACATTAATGAAATTCGAGGGACTAATTATGCAAAATCGTATAGCAGTTATCCTAAATAACTGCATATACGCTCCTCTGGTTATTACGTACGATCACATCAAAAATTCTGGTTCGGTTCTTCTTCACGATCAAAATTTCTTAAATTCGAAAAGATCTCCAGATCGTATCCGATTGAAATCTTGAGCGAACCCTCGAGATTTTCAATCCGAAGGTGAATCACGTTTTCTGGAGTTTCCAAGCATTCTAATTTCTAACACTTATAACATGTTGGATCGAAGGTAACAACTAACAACTTTACCATTATAAAAAGTTCAACATCAATATGTCTTCTTAAGTACATTTATTGACTGAGAGGTTACCATTCGATCATGCAGCTTTCAGTTTTTACTATCAGGTTATTCGGAAATGTGAGTTTATTCTGGAATGGGCTTAACTGATGACCTAGATTACCAACTCGGTCTGTGCTTACAGCGTGTCATGGGTAACACCGTTGTACCAGATATTCATCTCCAGATATTCATCTCCTGGTGGTCGGGTTGAAGTTGTTAAAAAAAAGTTTATTGGCTAATAATTAAAACGTAATATTCTGTTAATTTAATATGTAAAAACAAGCACTTGTTAACAATTATTAGGTACCAATCAAATAAATTTTACACGTTAAAACAAGTTAATGGCCTAAATCATGCCATTGCATGCATGTCCTACTAATTTTGTAGTATATGAATTTGACGTACTCAAAAAGTAATATATCCAAAAATGGTTTTAGTCATAAAGTTCCTTTTGCTATAGCTAAAGTTATTGGAATTGGAATATATTATAAATTTATAATATTTCTGGTTGGTAATTTTAGTGTTATCAATGCCACGAGTGATATTGGATTCACTTGTCATTTAGGTTGATCTCGTTAGTAATAATCGAGTTACGTGATGCAGGAGTGCAGGCTCAGTTGTTCCTAATGAATAGTGTGTGTGATCGGTTTAAGTATGGGTTAATTGGCTAATATCTACCATTAAAACTGAGTTTACAAAACTAATTTGGTTTTACTTAATTTATTTATTTACCTTATAAATTAATTTTATGATATGTATATCAATTTTGACAAGGATAAGAACGGAGGATAGTTTTTCAATTTTGGGTGTGGCATTTTGGGTTCTTCCAATTGATTGGAATGACGATGACTCACGGGAATTTTGGGTTATACAAAATCTGAATTCACGACAAAGGAAAACACAAACGAAACCTATACGATTCTTCTTCGGTTCAGTATGATTATTCTCAAGAAAGTAAATCCGATTCTTATACTACGTTTTATCTGTTCAACTATTTGATTGTACTGATCAAGTTTTATGGTCTCAATTTGGATCTCCACCGAGCCTTCATGATCTCCGATCAGATTACGGCGTACGTCTCTCTGTTCGTTACAGGGCCGGAGCTGAGGATTTAGGGACCCTGCTCGAGCTAAAAAAAATGGGCCCCAAATTGCAAATAGAAAAAGTTTTTAACTAAGAAAAAAATTAAGTTATAGCAATAAACATAAGAAAATTACAGTTTTGAAAATGACATTTTTAATAGTAAATTGATTGATGATGATCTTTATAGTTCAAATTCTTTAATATTTCGTACTCGATGGCTATATTACATATAAAATTTAAAAAAATATGGGCCCCCCCAAAATGATGGGCCCTGTTTCGTCGAACCTCCCGCACATGCTCAATGCCTCTCCTGGTTCGTTATATATATGAATACGAGGTTAGTAACCCGTGTATTACACGAGTTGAGTTTATAATATTAGATATATATAAAAAATAAAAAAACATGGTTAAAATAATCAAACTTATTATGTTTGACAAATTGTTTATTAGTTTTTTTTTTAAATAATCAAATTATTGAGTAATTTTTCAAATTCACATTAAGTTTGTCAACTTTTTTTTAAATGGAAATTTAGTTTTGATAAAATTGGCAATTATATTTAATTAATAATCTAATAAATTGATGCTTGAATGTGATATTGACATGTGACAATGTTTATGTGAACATCCTAGAAATGAGACATGTGGCACAATTTTAGTGTTTTATTAGGATAAAGAGTAAATTACACAAAAGGCCCTTTACGTTTTATCTAAATTTCGAATTAGGTCCTTTAACTAAAGTGATTACGCTAGACATCCTTTATGTATCATACTTATTTCTCAGAAGGTCCTTTATCTCTAACGACGTTAAATCATTCTGTTAAGTGAAGGATAATTTTGTCATTTCACAACAATTATTAATTAAACAGTTTTCTTATTAAATTTTCTATCTAATCTCTCATTTATTTAATTAAATAATTTTTTCATAACCATCTATCTCTTCTTCTTCGTCGATTTTGCCCAGTATCAAATCGAAGAAGAGATGGTCAACGGGTGTGGTTTTCTCCGGAGGCGACCCCCACTGAAAATCGCGGTGGTTAGAGGCGTTCACCATCTCCATCATCGCAGATCGGCGGTCTTAGCCCACCATAACCATCATCGTCGCCGTATAGCCGATGAACCGAAAAGGTAGATGAAGCTTCGCCGTTGAGCGTGTCGGAACCCTAGCAGGGGTTGAGATGTGGTCGTGCCTCTTGGAAGCACCCTAAAACGGCACCATGAAGACCCTAGCACCATCGCAGCACCTCGAATCACAATTACTCATCAGATGCGACTGGCCGGAGTTTTGTTGCAACCATGACTTGCCGGAAAATGGGTGGTCGGAGACCACCATCCCTACCAACTCGATCTCTCTCTCTCTCTCTCTCTGTAAATCCCTATTGGCAATTTCCATTTCATTAATCATGAATTTCACCAAACATAGAATGGATTTAGTCGTTTGCCTAAAAATAAAAAGGAAATCGGCTGGGGATAAAGACGAGAAATTTGTTTACTATTAAGAACAGAAAAGAAGTCATCAAGATGTTTTTTATTTTCAGAAAAGATTTTTTGATAAGAAAATTGTTTAAGTAATAAATGTCGTGAAATGACAAAGTTACCCTTCACTTAACGGAATGATTTAACGTTGTTAGAGATAAAGGACCTTATGTGAAACAAATATGATACATAAAGGATGTCCAGCGCAACTACTTTAGTTAAAGGACTTAATCCGAAATTTAGGTAAAACGTAAAGGACCTTTTACGTAATTTACTCTAGGATAAAAGATACATATGTCGCTATAAGTATATCTGTATAATGGTGTGGTTTTATTTTGCTTACGATAATGATCTGATCAATAAATGAGATTTCAAGAGATCTCAAATAAATGAAAATGTGTTTCTATGTGTTTTCGAGAGATCCAAATTGAGACCATAAAAATTGATTTAATTTTGTATAATAATATATTTCCTTGTTTTGTTTAACGATTTATGGGTGTGAATTATACCGGGCAAGTATGGTGGAATTTTACGTGTTTGACGCGTAGAGATTACCGCGACGTTTGTATCATCGGGTATATTACAGGAGTAATTTTAATATTTCCGGTTTTACTCCTATGCATGATTAGAGAATGGTGTGAACATGATACTTGTTAAATCATTCCTACTAATTTTATCTAATTTGTACTAATGTTTGATTAACTATCTATAAGCTTAGTTGTTTGTATGTTGTAAATAGTCTTGAATGCGTGACTTGGAAAACATGATTTGTATGAACACCTGTATATATGTGCTAGATGATTTTATAAAACAATCATGCTATATTTACTAAATGTAATATGTTCACTAGGTGTTGAACCACAGACACGAATAACATAGTGAAATAAAGAAAATTGATATTAATGTATATCATGTTATGTGTAATTATGAATGACATAATGTTAATTGTCATGTTTGATATATGGCTTGAACCGGATAAGTAAATTCTTTTATTTTGTTACGTTTGAATGATGTTAATTTCAGCGGCTCTTTAAACTGGATAGAGTTTCAGCCACTTTAGTATATTACTTTATGTTTCTTTGTGTTGATAAGCATGCCTTGTTGAGTTTGATTGGCATGTGGTATGTCCTAAATAAATGGTTAAATTGAGTTGTTCAATTTATGTTAAATGAAGGTTATATGCTTATGTTAATAGCTTGTTATTGCTATATTTAAGAAACCCTTGTAAACTTAGGTGTAAAGCCTGAAATTGAGCCTTCTAAGATTTTAGGTGAGAAAATTATTTTCATATGCTATGCTGAAAACTCTAAACACCATCATAGAATCAAAGGATACTATTAATAAAATAGTTATTGATTCTGATTAAGAAAAGCACAAGAAAACCAAAATTTCGGTTTCAAGGTCATCTGTACTTAGTTAAAGAAACTAGGAGTGAGGATGTACATCAATTTCATTATTGTTTTAATATTGAAGAGAATCAAGGATATATAGTGAAGCAATTGATTCTTGAGAAGTTGATTTATTGTAATAGGCAGTCCATAATGAGATGGATTCTACTGTGCATAACAATATACTTGGAATTCAATTGCTTTGTCTCCAAGATGCAAGCTATTGGGATTCGAATGGATATTTAAAGGAATGATGTTAGGATTTAAGATGGTAGAATTTGTAGGAAAACCGTTCGCAATTTAAATAAAATAAATACTTTTTATTTTATTACGATTACAACAAAGAGAATAAACCCTACACTATTACAATGCAATCAAGATAAAAGTAATCTACTCCTATTACAATACAAGGAAAGAGAAAATTAAAGTTACAATACAATTACAAGAAATGAAGAAATACAATACATAGAAATGAAAAGCAATAAAATGAAAGAATACAAAGAAGAAAAGATTACAGTGACGAAAATTTTTGTAGAATGAAATGAAAATTTTAAATTAATTTAAGAATTAAAAGGAGACAGAAAACTTAAATGGTTTTGGAAAAAGAATTTTAGATGTTTTGGGAAAAACAAACCAAGGATTAAGAAATCTTTTGACGAAGGCTTCGGGTCAAAACCCGAGTCCCTTAAAACAAATTCCAAGTCTACCGAAGATTCGTTTTGTTTCCCAGGGTACAATTGCGTTAACCGTATTGTACGGCCGGGATAACTCTAAGCTTGAAGTTACCTTGAAGCTTGAAGAAATGAAGAACGAAGAGGAAGATTTTGAGAGAAGGTATGAGGAAGAGAAGAGAGAATTTTGTGTGAATTCGGTGTATTTAGCCTCAACTATTGAGGCTGTATTTATAGTGGTGGGAGTGACTTGTTGAGCACACAAAAATAATTCGTAGTCAAACTTTGCATTAAACGTCTTTAATGCAAATTGATTTCTAATTAACACGGAATTACCTTAATTAGCTCAAAACGCGTTTACAGCTGTCATTCCGGAGGAATCTCCGCGTAACAGCTGTTTGTCGAAAGAACTGATCTTCCGGTTCAACTTTCGCTTGAACTCCTAGCGGAACTCCTTTCCGCTTGAACTTCAACCGGAACAGTATCCGGCTGAACTCACGCACTGTTCCGCTTGATCCAGTTTTTCCGGTTCAACTCACATTCCGCCCGGACCACACAGGTCCGCTTGGACTTCAACCGGAACAACTTCCGGTTGAACCCAAAAACAATAAGGCGGCTCTCAAGCGGCTCGCGGCGATGCGAAGTGAAAAGTGCGCCATCAAAGCGCCACATTGCGTCTCATACGCCCATGCCACGCGCGCGCGCGTGCGTGCGTGTGCGAGTGCGAGTGCGAGTTAGGGGTGCTTCGCACCCCTCACGGTCCAAGGGACGTGTCCTACTAAAGGAAACAATAGTTGGTAAGGTTCACACCTTATAAACCACTTTTGGTTTCATTCCCCAACCAATGTGGGATGAGTTAACATGCTATACTTAGCATTTTTCTCTCTAATTTTCGTAGCTTCACATGTTGCGAGACCTCAACTTTGAGCTTCGATATCTCATTCATACGAGTTCGAATTTGGACGTGGTTTGATGCGTTGGAAAGCCCTCACAACGTACTAAACAAACCAATAAAATACAGAGGCAACAACTTATGTTGTCTGTATTTTATTTTAGTCCAAAGTTGGTGAAAAACTCATTTTCACATTTAGTGAAAAACACATTTTACACTAGTTTTTCTCCCAAAAAATCCAACAGAATTTGATTTATTCTTCCTCACTTTGTAATCTGTTAATTCACCGGATTAATGTGGGAAATACATTATCGACTGGCGAATTATATGAAAAGATATACATTAAACCAGAAGGTTTTGTATTGCTTGGGCTAACACACAAAGTGTTTATGCATTGTTATGGTGATTCTATGTAATGGGTTCTTTCTGAATTAAATAGATGGGTTCTTTTTGAATTAAATTGATAAGTGTGAATGTAGCATATTTAATTATGATACGGATGATATGAAGGATCTGGGGGAGGTGGTTCTCCTAGGAATAAGGAAATTGGAGTAACAAATGAATTTATTGTTATCCAGTAATGTTTCTAAAGATCCTAATATTAACCTTGTGTTTAATCAAGGTGAATCTATCTCACAAATGGAATTATAAAGCAATAGATTGTCTAAAGTATGGTATAGTGAGCAACAAACTTGACATAACTTATGTTATGAGGATATATGAATGTACTATAACATGATTCATATGAATATTTTTGACAATCTGTGAATAGAATATTAAGTAACCTGAAAGTAACCATGGGTTATGATTTGTATCATTCAAGTTGTGCATCTTCATGTAAAGAAGGGTATTATGATATAGGTTGAATAATGAAGAGAATGTGTATTTTCTGTCAATGGAGGTTTATTTCTTGGACGTTCAAGATACAAACTTGCATAAATTATTAATGGACTGTAAGTTTATAGCATTTGCAGCAGTTGGTAAAGCAGCTGAGTGGCTGAAAAACTTGTTTTATAATATTCCATTGTGATTTAAACCGATATTACTAGCATCTATCAAGTATGATAGTGATGACTAAGGATTTTAGTCGGGTGTATAATGGAAAGTCTAGACGGTTATTTATGTATATATGCATGCATTATACATGACATGATTTATGAGCTCATCATGCATGGTGTGATATCTGTTGAGATTGTAATTCTAAAAGCTAATTGGCTGATGTTCTAACTGAAAGTTAGGAAGAGATCTCGTGAAAATCAGTCATATATTGAGATGGGTTTAAAGTCTACATTTTAAATATCATATGGCCAGATACCCAATTCCCATCTAATAGACTTTAGAGGTTGAATTCAATGCGGAAAGCTTGTCATAGAGATATTGGAACACATGATCAAAATCATCTCGAGGTTGTGTTCAAACTGCAAGATGAGAGAGGTTGAAGCATAGCTTCTTAATAGCTCTTTGAAAAGTGCATTTGCATGTGTATGAAAGAACTACCTATAAGAGTATGAAGTTTAGCCGCTTCAAGAAGCTTGGACTTCGATAAATTCTTTGAAGGATTGGACACATGCTAGTAAAATATAATGTCAGGTACGAACATATGGATTTATAAACTTATGTGTATATTATCTTCGGGTATTCAACGTAATAGTAAGGGTTCAATCCGTTAGTGACACCCTTAATATTCGAATATTTGGAATGATATACTAAGATGGAAATTCAATCGTCCCAACATTTCCATTTATGCATAAGTTTGAGTTTCTTTGAGGATTAAGTTAAGTTAATCAAGGATATCACTAAAATGAGGGAGGATTGTTAGTAAATTTAGTGTTATCAATGTCATTTGTGATGCGGGAGTGCGGGCTCGGTTGTTCCTAAGGGATGTGTGTGTAACTGGTTGAACTTTAGAGTTCCATAATTTGAGTTAATATACAAAGATTTATTTCATAATTTAATATATTAAGTTTAGAGTTTACTCAACATTAATTTTGGAGTTTATCTAAAAAAAATTAATTTGGAAGTCTACTCGTCAATCTTAAAAGAGATCATATTCTAAAATGGATAGTATTAGACAGTTTAGTTTAATATTGTATTAGTCATTATCTTAGATGGGTGTATTGTGTAATTGTCTGTTCTATATATACTTGTAACATTCTCATCATTCAATACAAGATTACAATTACGCTTAACTTGGTATCATAGCCAGGGAATTCAGCCGACCCTAACCCTAGTGTGCGACGGTTCTTTCTCTTGCCCCTCCGTTCCTCTTCCCCTCCACGCTATGGCACCCCTTACTCCCTTTGAACAAAAGGAGAAAACCACTCATAACTCACATAAGTTTGCGTTTACGTTGAACGCTAATAACTATGGCTATTGGAAGGCCATGATCCATCCTTTTTTGGTCACCAACAGTTTGTTCGGGTATGTGGATGGCACAATCCCATCCCCTCCGACTACCATTTTCGGTTTGTCCTGGCTACTACAGATGCCGAGGGAAAGGTTGTCATGCCCGTCGCCACTAAGTCGGTTCCCAACCCG
This sequence comes from Deinandra increscens subsp. villosa, assembly GCA_039602395.1. Lineage (NCBI taxonomy): Eukaryota > Viridiplantae > Streptophyta > Magnoliopsida > Asterales > Asteraceae > Deinandra > Deinandra increscens. The sequence goes on along the minus strand of JBCNJP010000011.1, from coordinate 9,639,498 downwards.
GAATTTGCTGCATGGGTGTCGAATGATGCCCACATTCGCATGCTCATTCTTTCTACAATCTCGGAAGGATCCTATCAACATGTACATGGAACTACAGCCCGTGAACTCTGGCTTGCTTTGGAACGTGCATATGCTCCACATATCGCCTCTCGTGAGTACACACTCAAGACATAACTGCTCAGGATCGAGATGAAACCTGATGAGGCCTCCTCTGAGTATTTGACTCGGGCACAACAATATGCTACCGATCTTGCCAGCATTAGTGAACCAATGAAGGAGAAATATATAGTCATGCTTGTCATATCTGGCCTTCGTGAGGAATACAACGGGTTAAAAACAACTGCACTCTCGCCAACTTTTAAAGAACTTCATGCACTTTTTGCAGATCATGAATACATATTGAAGAAAGCCGCACCTGTTGTCCCGCCTACGCAGGCGTTCACTACGGCTCACAGTAACAGCGCCACCTCCTCAACTTCACAAGCCAATGCTCCTCAGGTCGTGCAACAACTTGCTGCCTAGGTTGGTCTTCAGTTGCAGCCCCCCTATCAACCGCATGCCTACTATGTCGGTCGTCCCTCTAACAGTCGTGACAGAAACCAGGGTGGTCGCTCAGGAAATAGCAGGCCCTGTAACAACCGTGGTAACTCAAGAGGTACACCTAATCCGTTTAACTGGGCTACTAATCAAAACACCGTATTTGGAACTTGTAGCAGGTGTGGCATTGGTCATGTTCCATCGCTATGTCCTAAGCGTGACCCGGCTACTATTCGGCCTCGTACGCAGCCATTGGCAAATTTTTCTGATAACATGTCTCAAACCTCCAGCCTTGGCTCCCAGACACAGGGTCTAGCCACCATGTTGCTCCGGACCTCTCTGACTTTGACTCAGCCGATCCATACTATTGTAATGACAACCTACATGTTGGCAATGGTAAGGGACTTCCCATCCTCCATATTGGTTCCTCTCACATTCGTTCTCCTACCAAAAAGTTTAATCTTCACAATATTCTTCATGTTCCCGATATTAAACAAAACCTACTTTCGGAACAAAAATTATGTCGTGATAACAATGTCTATTTTGAATTTCATGCCAATTTCTTTTCTGTGAAGGACACGTCTACACGCACTACCCTCCTCACGGGTCCAAGCAGTAATGGGCTCTACTCCTTCAAGTTGCCAAGTTTCAAGCCTCTCTCCAAAGTGTCCTCTGCCTCTCGTGCGTCACCAACCACTTGGCATCAACGATTGGGACATCTACACTCGTAACTCTTGAAGTCTATGCTGAAATTTTATCATTTACCGTTACGAAACGATTCTTTTAATTTTGTTTGTGACTCTTGTTGCATTGGCAAATCTTCCAAATTACACTTATTGTCTTCTACTTTTAAAAGTACTCATATTTTAGATTTGCTATTTTGTGATGTTTGGGTCCCCTCTCCAATTATTTCATATAATGGTCACAAGTACTTTCTAGTGTGTGTTGATCACTTCTCTAAATACATGTGATTTTTCCCCTTAAAATCCAAGTCAGATGTTTTTACAACCTTTAAGCAATTCATGACTATGGCCGAACGAAAATTTCAAACCAAAATAAAATCCGTCCAAACGGACTTGGGGGGGGGGGGGGGATTTCGCAATCTATCATCCTTTTTTCGCACTCTCAGAATCCGTCATCGCCTCTCGTGTCCCCACACAAGTGAGCAGAACGGCATTGTCGAACGTCGGCATCGACACGTTGTTGAGACCGACCTTACTCTCCTTGCTCAATCACATGTTCCTCGTCGTTTTTGGCACTTTGCCTTTGACACAGCCGTTTACCTCATAAATCGCATGCCCTCTCGTACAAACTCATCAACCTCTCCCTTCCAACACCTATTCCATCGTTCCCCAGACTACTCGTTCCTTCGTGTATTTGGCTTACAATGCTTTTCACACCTTTAACCATATAATAACCACAAGATGGACTTCCGTTCCACTCCTTGTGTTTTTCTTGGGTACAGTCCCGCCCATTTTGGCTATCGATGTTATAACCTACACACCGATCGCCTCTACATCTCTCGGCATGTTCGTTTCAACGAACAATGCTTTCCCTTCCATAAACCTGATCCCACACATTCTCCCACTCCTCCTACCAACCCCTACATCTCATCCTATCCTACCCATGACCCCTCAGAGGAGTCAACCACGCCTAACCCTACCAATCTTCACCCGACAATAGCCCCTGGTTTTGTTGATCCTTAGAAACCGGACCATGTTTGCCTCGTACGTAAGTCTCTATATGGTCTTAAACAGCCCCCCCCCCCCCCGGGCATGGTTTCATCGCATGTCTTCTGCTTTGCTGCGCATTGGATTCCAAGGCTCGAAAACCGACCCCTCTTTATTTATTTACTCATGTGGGGGCACATTATTATATACGCTTGTCTATGTCGACGACATTATCTTAACAGGTAACAACCCAGAGGAAATTAATCATGTTGTTAGGTAGCTTGGGGCCTTGTTTCCGGTACGGGACATGGGGCGCCTTTCATATTTCTTGGGCATCGAAATTGTGTACAAGGACAATGACATACTACTGTCCCAACAGAAGTATATTTTGGACGTATTGCAACGTGCTAGTCTATCTGATTCTAAACCGATATCTACCCCGATAACTACAAGTGCCAACCTCGCTCTAGGTGATAGTCCTGCGTGTGACAACCCTGTCAAGTACCGTCAGATTGTTGGGGCCCTCCAGTATGTGACTCTGTCTTGCCCAGACATTGCGTATGCGGTTAATAAAGTCTGCCAATTCATGCACTCTCCCACAGAAAAAATCAGTGGTCCACTGTCAAGCGCATACTTCGTTATTTAAAAGGTACGGTTACTCATGGGCTTCTTATTCAGCAGCAATCCGCTCCTGTTCTACACGCATATGGCGACTCTACACACCACATCCTTTGTGCCTTTTCTGATGCTGATTGGGCCGGTTGCCCAGATGACCGTCGATCCACGGGGGGATATGCTATATACCTTGGATCAAATCTTATTTCCTGGTCTGCCCGAAAACAGAAAACTGTCACTAGGTCATCTACAGAGGCTGAATACAAAGCTCTTGCTGACACTGTTGCCAAGGTTACATGGTTGCGAGCCCTAATGCGTGAGCTTCGGTCTCCTATCAGGTCTGCCCCTATATTGTGGTGTGATAACTTGGGTGCTACCTACTTGTCTACTAATCATGTGTTTCATGCTCGTACTAAACATGTTGAAGTGGATTTTCACTTTGTTCGTGAACATGTCGCCCGAAGAAATCTTCTGGTTCAATTCATCACTATAGATGACCAGATTGCAGATGTCTTCACAAAGCCCTTACCGTCACAGAGATTTGTTAATTTACGAGACAAGCTTAAGGTTGCTCCCCGACCTTAGCATGCGGGGGGATATTAGACATTTTAGTTTAATATTGTATTAGTCATTATCTTAGAAGGGTGTATTGTGTAATTGTCTATTCTATATATACTTGTAATATTCTCATCATTCAATACAAGATTACAATTACACTTAACTGATAGTAGTCGATGATTTTGAAAAGGTTTTATTTCTCTGAAAAACGTATTCGAACAACATGAAGAAACACACAAACGAAAACCTATTCGATTCTGATCTTCGATATGATTTCCTTAAAGAAATATAAGTCTGATTCTTGTACGTATACTACGTTTTATCCGTTCAACTATTTGACTGTACGGATCAAATTGTTTGTTCTTAAAGTGTTCACACGACTCGTAGTATAATCTAGGCAATTTTCGATTCCGTCTATGGTTTCGGTTCGAATTTCTACAACAAAAGTAGAGCTTCGTATCTATTGATTATCCGTCACAAATAACAACATAGCATATAAAAAATCTCGCGCAGCAACGCGAGTTACTGTCTATGTAGTTAATATAATTTAAAAAAAAAAAAAAAAAACCATCTTCAAGTCATAGGCCTATCTGTGTTACTATCTATCTGCTCCAACTGATGAACATGATGAGTGGCTGCATTGAACTCTGTAAAATCAACAAGCCCATCTATGTTACCATCTATCTTCAAGTCATAGACAGTTTAGTTTAATATTGTATTAGTCATTATCTTAGAGGGGTGTATTGTGTAATTGTCTGTTCTATATATACTTGTAATATTCTCATCATTCAATACAAGATTACAATTACGCTTGTTTAACTGATAGTAGTCGATGATTTTGAGAAGGTTTTATTTCTCTTAAAAAATTATTCGAACAACATGAAGAAACACACAAACAAAGACCTCTTCGATTCTGATCTTCGATATGATTTCCTTAAAAAAATTTAAATCTGATTCTTGTAAGTATACTACGTTTTACCCGTTCAACTATATGATTGTACCGATCAAATTGTTTGTTCTGAAAGTGTTCACACGACTCGTAGTATAATCTAGGCAATTTTCGATTCCGTCTATGGTTTCGTTTCGAATTTCTACAACAAAAGCAGAGCTTCGTATCTATTGATTATCCGTCACAAATAACAACATATCATATAAAAAATCTCGCGCAGCAACGCGAGTTGCTGTCTATGTAGTTAATATAATTTCAAAAAAAAAAAAAAAAAAAAGAAACCATCTTCAAGTCATAGGCCTGTCTGTGTTACCATCTATCTGCTCCAACTGATGAACATGATGAGTGGCTGCATTGAACTCTGTAAAATCAACAAGCCCATCTGTGTTACCATCTATCTGCATCACAAAGATATAATCCTTCAAGATCCCAACAAACGGTTTAAGAAAAACAAAAAAGTATTTGGATGTGGGCATGCGGCTTATTATCCATAATTGATTTTTTTACCCCTGAATTACGTAAAATCACAAGCAAAATATGTTTATCACTTTATCTAAACATTAAAACCCAATTACCACAAATTCAAGTCACAATAATCAGAAACCACCTCTCAAGAAGGGATATGCTTACTGCTTCTGGAATGTCCAAAACACATGATTCTTTCATCTTCCAATGAGGGTCTTTAGCAAGCTCCTGCAAGAAACACTAGCTAATTTAAAATTAAGATTACAAAGTGCAACTAGTATGTTTACTTTAATTTCCGGGCCCGGTCAAACACACCTCTTTCGTTTCCTCAAGACTAATAGTGCCACTTTTATCAACATTAACTGCATGAATTTGATCTTTGAGATCCAATAGCTCCTTTTCATCAAGTGTGCTATCCAACGGCTATGCATAATTACCAAGTCTCAAAAGAAATTGTTTGGGATTACTTTTATTATATGAGATAAATACTTACCCTTAGAGACAATGTCAAGCGACGGTTTTTCACAAATTCACGCATGTTGGCTAGAACAGAAATCTCAAGAGGCATATCAGAAGCATTCCCACCTTCTCGAACCCATGGATGGGCTATAAAGATCGGCATTAGAAAGTGTCTGAATAAAACAAACAAATATACATAGCAAAAAAAATCCCTCTCTAGGGAGACCCCAGAGAGGTGTTTGAATGTGAGTTTAAAAGTGATTATGTGATATTGAGATACGATCAAAATTTGACGATCAGTTGTAATAAAATTGGGATTCTGAATACAATGTTTGGATAATTGGATGTGCTTTTGCTATTTGATTGTTGCAATAATCAGATAATAAGATGTTTTGAGTGCTTGTGACAAACTCTTATCATTTAAACATTTTTGGAGATATAATTATATAAATTAACAAGAAAAAGAAACATACATAGGGCTTGAGCAGCAGTAAGTCTCGAACGTGGATCTTTCACGAGCAATTTCTTTACAAAATCTGTGGCACTTGGGCTAATCTTAGGCCATGGTTTGCGCCTATAATCAGGTTTGTTTCTTAACACCTATCATTTCATAGCTATATTGTAAAAGAGACCATTGAATATATCACCAATTATGGATATATAATTTTACAACAAAAAATACCTCTTTAAAAATCCCATCTTCGGTCTTATCCCAAAAAGGGCGACGACCGCATAGTAGAATATACGTGATAACGCCTATGCTCCAAACATCTGCTTCGGGACCTGATTTACGCTTCAATACTTCGGGGGCCATATAGTATGCATTACCAACAATATTACTAAACTTCTTTCCTACCAAAAGCAAAATGATTTCTGTATGAAAATATATCCATATGACGAATATGTTGGATATATAAGCGCTATCCATATACTTTAATAAAACTTATTATACAATCATAAAACTTGAAACAGCAGAAACACATCTAGACATTGTCACAACCCGTTATATTGCAATTAGTTTATCTGATTTTCAGGCCTCCGACACACCCTGTATTATTTTTGTATAAATCTTGAATTGTTTTTTATTAACAAAAACTATGATATATGATGATTGGAATTTAGAAAAGATAAATACTAAAAAGGGTTCTTTAACGAATTCAAAATAATAATTGTATAGTTTTTTATATAAAGACGGTAAAAAGGCTTCTGAATTTTTTTATAGATTTGTTTTTAAAAGCAGCTTTTAAATAAAATTAAAAAAAAACATTTTAAAGAAAATAAAATAAGTATTTTTGGAAAAAAAACCTAAAATTATATATTTTGTTGAACATGTTAAAAAAGAAATGAAACACTTTTTTAGAATAAAAAAATAACATTTTTTAAAAAATTGATGACAACACGTTCTCTTAAAAGTTAAAAGTCATAATTATATAACTTTTTTATGAAAATGATAAAATAGTGTATTTTTTTTTTTTTGTGTGTGTGTCTAGGGGTGAGGGGGGAAGGTGGGGTGGTTACAAATAGTAGTACCCAAACTAAAATTGTATATAGAGCAAGATATCACACTAACCCGGTCTTATAAAGTCCGATAGACCAAAATCTATAGCTTTTAAGCATGAATCATCTGTTTGGGACTTGAAAACAAAATTCTATATAAAAAAAATCCATGACAAGGTTAGTGTCGTCCTAGGAACATAAGCTCAATGTAAGATGGTCTGTATTGTGTTTTCTTACCTCTGGTTTCATGTCACGGTGTACCAAACCGTGTAGATGGCATTCTGCAGCAATTTTTAGCATTTGCCTTGCAACGATTGCTGCGTCTTTCTCTGAGTAACGAGCACCTTTCCTGGATAAAACAAAACTAGATATAAGTCACAATACCATACTTGCAAAATGAGGTGAGTTTGACTTTTGTGGTCAAATGACTCAAAAGGATTAGCATTCAACTTGACGACTAATAGTCCTTGGAATTTATGCCAATGTTGTAGCACACAGTTCACTATTGTGTTAATAAAATACAAAGCAAATGAAAAGATTACATGAAAGGAAATTCAACTTAAAAGAAATACAGAGAAAGGGGTAGAAGCGGAAAGAACCGAGGCACGTGTTTGACATAGTTCCCTTAAACCAAATTTCGGGTCTCCCAAGAGAACCATTTGATTCCTATGGTACAACGGCCGAAGCTATAGTACTGTTGGAGAAGAACTTTAGAGTCTGAAAGTGCACCAAAATTGTTGTTGGAAGCAATATTAGAAGAATGAGAAACTTTATAGAGAGATAAGGAAGTCTTTCTCAAGAGAGGTTTATAAGAGGTTGTAGGAGTCAATTTCAACCAAGGTTTTACCTTGTATTTATAGGTGGGAGTGAGTGTAACCACTCCTTCACTAGCCGCCCCACACAAGGAGGACGTAATCGAAATCAATTCAATTGGGCTTCTAATCAAAACAGAGTGTTTGGTACTTGTAACAGGTGTGGAATAGGGCATCCAAACCGTGATCCAGCTACTATCAGGCCCAGACAACAACCTTCAGCCAACTATGTTGATTATCGCTCACAAGCTTCCAACTCTTGGCTTCCGGACACACGGACAAATCAACGTGTTGCTCAGGACCTCTCAAGTTGTGATAATTATGAGGCTATATGGTGAGGATACCCATTCTCAGGGCCATTTTCTCTATATAAAAAAAAATTGAAAAAAATCATGAAAATTATACTACCACCGGAGGGGCGGTTGCCCCCTCCCCCCGCGGTGCCCCTCCACTAAGATTCGCCCGTGCCCATTCTACACATTGGTGTGGAGTGGATGGGGGTAGGATGAACAATTTATATGAAGATATTCTAGTCTAAATTTTTATTCTATATTTGTTAGTTTTTAGGGGTAATTGTGTCCTTTTATGTATTTTTACATTCAATTTCCATTATAATTTTGGTGTGATCATAGAGGTAGGAGGATGATTGATTGGCATAAAATGTGTATGGTGTAAGGCGGTTTTTGTCCCGGTCTAGTGTCTTGCTAGAGTTGGGTTTTGGTGGTGGTGCTTAATAAGAGTTTTGCTGTTAAAAAAAAAAAATTCCATTACAATTGTGTTAACCAAACACATTTTGTATTTTTAATGGAATCCTATAAATTCCATTTCCAATTTCAATTCTCACAACTTCCATGAACCAAACACCACTTAAGATTTAAGTAAGAAACAAAGAGGCTTGACAAAAAGAGTCAACATCTATCATTAAAGTCAGGAGTTCTTACTTCATTAAAATCCGGTCCAGTAGCTCACCACCTTCACATAATCTGAAAAGGGTAACCATCAAATTCTTTACAGCTGAAATCAAGCACATAAAAAAATATAATGCTGTTATTCAACATACTCCATAACTATGTACACATAGGAGCTATCTTCATATGTATTATGAAACTGAACCACATTTTCGTGACCACTTAAATCTTGCAATATTCTGACTTCTCTTTTAACATCTTCCACGGCAGACTGAAGAATCATCTGTCGAAATAGGCAAAAGATGTCTCAGAGTTATCAAGTTCATACCGCTACATCAATTATGTTGGCTACCTGAAATGTCATCTTAGTAAAATAATAACAAACAACAAAGCCTAAACATATGTGATATTGTGCAGCCTGTAGGCTGTAACCCTGATCATGGTGATATGAGGTGTTTTCTTATCAAAGACCAGTGAGAAGTATGATTCAAGCAATCGGTCAACTGTTGAATCTTGGGAAAATGAACAAGTGAATTATTAAGTAAAAATCTCTAATCTGGATCTCTTGTTAATTCATCACATAATCTTTCTGATCTTTACATTCTGATAAAGCAAACTCATAATATTAGAACTGATTCTAGTGAACTAGAAAGAACAAAGTCTTCAGATAAGTATCAAGCATTAATGCAAAACCCTAAAATAGAAATTAGTCATCATAAATGGATCATACACCCAAGTTCATAATTATATCTTACATTTTCAGTACAATTGTAATCAAATAGAATTTAGGTCAACTAAGGCTACCTCTAGGCTATATATAATTGATAATATTATCAGATAAAATGACAGAAAAAAGGTTACCTTACTTTTGTCAATTTTCTTGACAGCAAAACGATCTCCATTAGCTTTATCTATAGCAACATATATATACCCAGAACAACCATGACCCAAAAGAATCCCAGTTGAATAATTCTTATCAAAATCGTTAAGATACCCAAAATCGATTATTTTCCCACAAGGAATCACTCCCTTTATTGAACTAGACTTTTCATTCCATGTTTTCTCATCATTCTCATGCTGTGGAATCTGGATCCTTTCGGGTTTATGGGAATTGACATCAGACCCACCTTCCTCATGCTTCGAGGTGGCAGATGCTGTCCACTGGTGGTCTAAGGTGGACAGACTGTTGCTGTTGAAACCACTGATCTTGGTGTTTGACAAACAAGCACCCATAACCTGTACTTCCGCCAAAATCAAAAGTCAAATATTTGACAAGAGTTTTGTAAGAACTAACACTAATATCATTCCAACAGTTGGGTTATTAAATATGATGTAAACTGGAAGAAATGAGGACCCCTTCTTGATCTGGTATTGCTATTTTGCCTGTTTAATTGAATGTTAACGGTTCGTTGAGAAAAAAGAAAAAAAAAATACACCACGTTCACAGATTTGCATGTATTTTGCCATGTTCCAAAACTGGCATTCAAAAAACAAATTTGTATTTCCCTGTTCGAAGATTAATGAAGGTAAAATTTTTTGAGTAAAAACCATGAAAGTAGTCCTTTTATTGACAGGGATATACGTATATAATCATTTATGAAAAAAATCACATATATAATCATGATATACGCGAATCTAAGGCCTCATATCTAGTTTTGCTCACATATCAATGTATTCCCGTTAATAAGTGTTAGAAAACGTCTCTTCAATGGTAGAAAACCGACAAATACTCAATATTTACGCGAACTTGGCTTGTGTATCATCCATTTTGGTTGGGTATTGTCAATAACGACAACCTGATGCTTCTGGTATAGTGTGATGCTCGAACATAAGTCTCATATTACAAAAACCATCATCTGCTATAAATGGATGATGCATTGTGGGAAGGTTTATTAATGAGGCCATCAGATCAATATGGGACATGAAAGATGTTTGAGCCGAAACAGCTACCGGGCCGGAAAATGGAATCGGATCAAATAGGGATCAACTCATCTTCTGAATCTGATCGTCAATGGTAGCTTGAATGGATGGAAATCAGCACCTGCTACACACGTAACAACACGTTAGGACTTAGGACCAAAACAGAGCCGGAGATTGGCTCTGTTACGGCCCTCCAACACATCAGTGCACACCATAGGCGTCCTTTATAAATACCAAGCCATCAACGGTCGCCAACACCGTATGAATTTGATTTTGTTTCTCGATATGGATTTGTTAAGGGTCTAAAATTTGTATATGGATTTGATGGTGGTGAGAGGTGATAAAAGGCAAGGGTTGTGAGGGGTTTAGATTTTGTGTTTAATGATGGCGTTTTCTTGGAAGAAGGTGAGATGAAAAGTTATGGAGTCGGTAATCAGCAATATGGGGAAGGGGGAGGTCAAATGAGGAGACAATGCTGAGATTTGTGCTAAGCGATGGGGGGGTGCATGCTAGGTAGTCAAAGGTGCTAGAGGCTTGAGCGTAGACACAAGGGGTGAGCCTTCAAGCTAGGTGCAAGGCACTAAAAAGTGATTTTTTAAAAAGGGCGCACAATAATAACAAATCACTTTTAAGGGTTTTAGACATGTTATATGATGATTTAGGGCTAGTTTAGTCTATTTTGGGTTTATTGGGATGTTTCGCAGTTTTAGTTGTTTATACCGGAATTTGCAAATCTTACTGGAATGCCTTGATGGTCACAAAGCGACATGTTTGGGCTAGGTTCCACACCTAGGCGAGCGCCTTGTGCGCCGTTGATTACTATGGGTGCATGTGACATGGTAAAGGTAAATTATCTAATTCACATATTTTCTTTATTAATTGTTGATAGACATTTAATCATTAGTTAATATCATTATTGAACCAAGAATTGATTATGTGTCAAAAACTACATTCACTGACTTGGTTGTTCCCATACTATCCATAGATCTATATTGAATTGGGAGAAAATATATGTTGGGGAATTCATGATTCGTAGAGCAAATTAACCAGATGAATCTGAAATCGTGTAGTCACTTTTCAGATCAAAGAATTTGGAATGTACCAGACCTTTGAGATTGGTGGCTCCTCTTCCTTCCATACTCCTCTACACCTCCTTCCTCCGCCACCACCACCACCACCGCCCAATCTGGTCATGGTGCCACCACCACCCTCTCCTCCTGGTCAACGCCCTCTTCTTCTTCAACGTCAACGTCCTCTTCTGGCTCATCAGCCTCATCCAATCCAGCAACCGGATGATTGATGTTTGCCGCCCCCTTAGACCCCGCTTCTCTCGAGGGCGTTGCCCTCTTGGATCCCCCGTTAGTCCCGATGACATTCAAACAAGCGTGCACTCTTGTTTAAATGTCACACGCAAACTCAAATTGCACTATAATATCCAACAATAAAGGATAAAACTATCCCTTATTAATATCGAGTAAATGGCAATAATAGATAGAAACTTAGTCTAAGACAACCGAAGTCCATCCCCCGAAGACCTTGAAGACCTGACATTCATCCACTCAAGACCTTGAAGACAATGACCAATCCACTTGAAGAAGGCATCACATTGAAGACAAAGTAGCAGAAAAGCTTAGAAGACATACTTCAATGTCCACTGAGGTCTCTTCAAGACAAAGTTGCATCATGTTTTCCACCGACACTAAAAGCTCCCCAATCCACATTTGACCGGCAGATAATAGTTGTCAATTGCATCTCTCTCCGGTTCTATTTTTGTGAACATATATTCTAATTCATTGTAACTAGGAATTATTGAAATGTACAAAATCAGTCAAATACGTTTTCAATGTTGACTGAGAGATCAACTTGATTCTAAAGGGGGAGAATTGAATTTGAGGACTAGAAATTGTAGTGTTCTTAACCAAGGAATTCAAGCAGTCGACTACATTTGATTACATTTATCTTATGTGTTATGTGTTTCACTATTTGTATTGATTTTCAGAGTATTAAACTACTAGAGGGGGTGGGAGCACAAACTAGTTCTTATGCCAACCACCACCGGCGTAGTAAGGCAAGCTTGCTTGAGCAAGAGACAGAAAGGTATTGATCCCAAAAATCATAGTCTCCAAATGTGCGAAGGGTGAGTGTTGGGCCTAGGCGCACTCAAGATGAAAAGGGCGAGCCTTGGGCCTAGGCGCAAAGCGCTTAAATAGCGAGGGTCCAAGATAAGCAAGGCACATAGCATAAACATGCCATTTATAGGGTTTTTAGACTTGAAAATAGGGATTAGAGATGTACCTAGATGTATTCTAGTCTATACTTTTGTCTTCAGAGTTACAATGAGATAACATGACAAATAGTTCAATAAAAATACGTAATTATTTTAACATTCAATGTGTAATCAATCAATCTATCTACATAAAAGAAAGCTTTTAGTGAACTTACATGGGTCTCCAATAACTTTTCAAGCTTTTCCACGACAAGATTCATAGAAAGTCGGTGTTGTGGATTTGTATGCAAGCATCTATATGCAATTTCTGAAAATTCATTGATCAAGTCTAGGCTCATTTGTTCCCTTATACTAGGGTCAACAATCTCATCCACCTTCTTCTTTTCGTAACATTGTTTGATCGTTGGGCCAGATAAACAGAAGCCATCATTGTCCTTAATTAAACAAAGCTTCCCGCACAAAACTTCAAACAGAACAATGCCAAAAGAATATACATCTGATTTTTTCGTTACAATGCCCGTAGACATATATTCTGGGTCGCAATATCCTTGTGTGCCACACGCATAGGAAACAACATCACTTCTATTAAGACCTGATAGACTTAACTTGGAGAGCCCGAGATCAGAAATCTTAGCAACCCAGTTATCATCAATCAAAATATTTGAGCTTTTAATATCACGGTGGATTACGGTTTGATGTTTTCCAACGTGATGATGAAGGTGGTTAAGTCCACGAGCAGCATCAACACATATCCTAATTCTTTCCAGCCATGTAAGAGCAGGAACAGTACTACCACCACGCCTTAGATACTGATCCAAACTTCCATTAGCTGCATATTCATAAACAATAATCTTCTCTTCCCCCTCTTCGCAATAACCGAGAAGCGTGATCAAATTTGGATGATTTTGATCGCTGAGCAGCTGAATCTCTATCAAGAACTCCTTTAACCCTTGTCCAAACTGCTCGTCTAACCGTTTTACAGCGATACTGGTTGATCTACCCAAAATTGAGAGTTCCCCTTTGTAAACCTTACCGTATCCCCCTATTCCAATACAGTGTTGGAAGTTATTGGTTGCGATTTCTAAATCTTGTAATGGTATTTTGAGGTGTTGTGACACTTTCAGTGCTGACATTTTGTTGATAGGCAAATAAAATTCGCTGATTCAGATCTCAAAACCTCAAAACCCTAAAAAGTCAACTGAAGTCAGTGGGTGTCCTCACCTTCATCGACCGAGTTTGATTCGGATCTAGAAGCCAGGGGATGACTAATACTGTAGAAGAAGGAAGCGATATTTTATGTCTACTATTTTTTCTTTTTGGAAATTTACCAAAGAGTAAATTACGGGTTTCGTTCCTGTGGTTTGCCGAGATTTTATCTATCGTTCTAAGTTTTTAAAAATTATGGATTTCGTCTCCAACGTTTATCAAAGCGTTACGGATTTCGTCCTTACCACTAACTTCTGTTAAAAAAATGTGTTAAGTTGATTTAAAATGACTATTATATTCCTGCTCTTTTATTTAATATAAAACAAAAAAAAGAAGAGTAAATTACGGATTTCGTCCCTGAGGTTTGTCGAAATTTTGAATTTCGTCCCTAAGTTTCATTTATTACGGATTTCGTCCTCAAGTTTTGCAAAATCGTATCGGATTTCGTCTTTTTGTTGGATGGCCGTTAAAAAGTCCCGTTAAGTGTATATAAATTGACCCTTATACCCCTCCTTTTAAAATCATTAATACGAGAACTTCGACCCGCGCTTTGCCGCGGGCGAGAAGTTTAAACCGATCTTAATATGAGGTGCAAAATAATATTTAAGAAGTTAAAGTCTTTATTTGAAAGAGAAACAATGAGATTTCTTTGTTATGTCTTAATGTGGCTTCTAGGTAGAATTTGTATATCGTAAATTTGATATTAAATAGTATATGTTTGTTTTAACGTTATTAAGTATATTGTCAAAATTTTAATAAACTTAAGAAATAAAAGATACTATATGAATTATGTTTTTTATATATTGTAATCTTTGTAACAGAAATTTATTCATCATAAATTTGATGTTGAATGTTATAAGTTAGTAAAAGTAATTTTTTGATTAAAGGGATAACTTACTATTATCAGCAGACTTTCGTAAGTTTATTGCTTATCTTATAACATATACACATTCAAACTTGTATGATTGTATTCTTCTTTATATTTACTTCGCATCTCTCAGCCGATGGTGAAGACTTAAGTCATGAATATTAAAGTTTATAATTACTTTGGTTTACCTTATTTTCAAAAGTATATACACGGCTTTACAAAATTGAGTTTAGGATATGGTTCTGTAAATATTCATAAAACAAACAAAAAAATGATTTTGTTAGTGGTGACAGGCTCAGAAAAATTTCCTCATAGCCTTGAGTAAACCATCTAGAAAAGTTACAAATAACGAAATCGATTTGTAACTTTGACTCAGAAATGCATTCATCATCGTCATTCATCATCGTAATGTTCCATAAAATCTTCAATCGTGTAGGCTCAGATTAGAAAAAAATAATCATGACAGCCAATTTTCCAGTGATGAAAACCATACGGAATTCCAAACTACGATCAAGTAAATAAAATCCAACCAATGGAATTCCAAACCATCATCAAGTAAATAAAAACCAACTTTTGACATTAAAAAACTTGTATTAAAAAACTAAATAAATGACTAATGGTTAATATAAGATCTTTTATACATGGAAATTAGCACACCATCTGATTTTGTCCATCTTTTCTATTTTAGTTAATAATATTCCTTAAATGTGTGTTAGTTACCAAAGAATGAGGTTTTTAACCTCATCGAAAAAGTAATTTCTCAGAAGCTTTTTTTCAGAATGAGTTTTGAAGATAAAAAATGTTGTAGGACACTTTCCAAAATTTTCCAACAAATGTAACATATTTTTTATGGTTAAATTTTTAGTTTGGCTCAGATTTGTAAAAGAAATAATCATAAACCCACGGTGGCTGCAAAAGAAATTTCCGCGCCTACACATGGATTTCAATGACTTTTGAAATAAATAATCATCATAGCCATTTAACCAACGAAGATTCTTGTAAAAAATGAAGGGACAAAGCTGTAGCAAATGTCATTGCCACCATGGTCATTTAAGAAAGGAATGCATCTTCCTGACCATAACACCACAACAAAAACCAAGTAAAACCCATATCCAGATCTGGGTTTTTTATAATCAACATCAGAAATCTTTCAAGATTAAAAATGAACACAGGATAATCAACGAAATCGCTCATACACCGGCAACAGAACCGATTAACGGTACATCATCGCCAAAAAGATCATCGCGAAACAAAAACCACCATCATTCATGGCTAGCTTTCAAGAAACCGTTGGCCACCTCCCACCGCCCACTTGAACAAATTAAATCAACCCATGTGTTATGAACAGTGCCCTACCAGTCTACACATCAGCAATTCCAATTGATATATATATATATAATCACCGGAATCTAGGTCCGACATCGACGCCGGAAAAAATCGGTTGCCGTAAAAGAACCGGAGCAACAGTAACGAAAGCCGGTTAGGGTCCATCGGAACCAAAGCCGACTACCGTTGATGCTACTGAACAACAGAGCAAAAGATCGCCACCACACAAACCGAGGCATCTAAGTCCGGCAGCAAATGCGGCCGCAGCCGGATCTTTCGCTACGCAGTTGGAGAGAGAGAGGGCGAAGCAAAATCCACAGACGTAGTTTCCTCGACAGAAACGGAGCAACCGCACGGTCGCTTCGACGTTACCGGAGTCCTACATCGGAGATATATTTCATAAGGAACCCTTGCCGGCGATTTCAAGGGGTCATCGGAAACCCCAGCCTTCACGTCACCATAGCCTGTTGGGTTATATAACAATTATCAAAATCACGAGTACGCAGCGGAAAGAATCCTATGAATTAATCTAATTAACCGGTATTAGAATGTGTACCTTTTTAGCTCGGCAAGACTTGATCACTTGGAGGATTTGAAGCAAATCCCTCTACGATCGCACACACGACACACCAATGCTATGTGCTAGCAACTGATCACGAACACCTCTTGATATAGGCTTGGTCGAACCACACAAGAAATCGCAACCTCCCTTGGGTTTTCTTGTTGCCGAATTCGAGAGGAAGGAGAGAGAGATTTAGGGTTTTTCTTTATCTCATAAAAGCAGCAACTAATCCTTAAACCCAGAGGGTCTATTTATAGGATTAGAATACTTGATAAACAAGTAAAAGGATAGGCATAGGAGCCCTAGTCGAAATCCACTAGAGGCCCTATCCAAAGCCTTCTCTCAATTGTAATCCAATTACAACTCTCTCTCTCTTAATTACAACTAACACCCCGGTTAACAATTAACTTGTCAGCTTTTAACGAAACCTCGTTAAATATTCGTGATAAATATTAATTAACCATTAATTAATATCAATACATTTGGTGTCGAGACGTGTGACCCTGTAGGCTTAAATAACTTCCGGACATACACTTACTATTACATGATCATATCCATACAGCTCCCACTTGAGCTTGCAATAGTAAAGGTAATAACATTGGTTAGTGTCTAGCAACACGCCAGTGCTCCCAGAAATATTTAAGTACAGTTTCTCAAAGTGTATTTAAATGGTACAGTCATTTACTATCCCTTTGTTACCGATATCGTGTTAAATATGAATATGGATCAAGTCATTTCATACTTTAACGATTCTGTTTCTCATTCTCACAACTAACTTAAGATTACCAAATTGCAAATCGAGACATCTCTAGATTTCATTTGGGTACGGCCATGCAAACATCTTAATTAGTCCAATGAGGGGCCCAGTGGTATCTGCTTCAGCACAAAGCTGAAGGAACAAATCCTCTTGACTACACGTGTCAAGTCACATACTTCACTACACTTACTGAAAATAGCCCTTTTGTACTACCTTATTCAGGATAGTTAGACCTATATCAAGTAGGTGCAATCCATACATGCATGACCTGCTTGTATCTCAAGTCTAAGGATAAATAAAGCAACCATTTACGAATTTCACTTAATGACGCCGATCCATAAAGTGATAATTCGTTAGTGGGTCAGTCCAGTATGCATCCAATGAATACCATGTGAGTTTGGTGGGACCATCCAAACCAATCACTCAGATTTTGTCTTAGTTTAACTATACTCCCATATAGTTAATCGACAATGGACAATTTAGAATACTTGACAAGTACTCAAGGATTAAACATGCAAATATAGGACACAACTTAACCATTAAATGAAATCAAACATATCAAATACTTTATTTCATTATATAAACAGAAATTGTTTAACATCCCTTATCCAAATACCGAACATCAGACATACATGATTTAACCAGCCAATTTAAGTCCCATGCCCTCGGCATGCCTTTCAAGCTTCGGCCTCGACAAAGCTTTCGTGAAAGGATCAGCTAAGTTACTATCTGTGTGAACTTTGAGTAATTTGATTTCACCTAGTTCGATCTGCTCACGAACATAGTGATATCTCCTGGCATAGTGTCTGGCGCCCTTCTGAACTCCAGGTTCTTTGGCGATGACTAATGCACCCGAGTTATCGCAGTACATGTCAATAGGCAAGTTACTTGTGGGGACAATGTCTAGCCCACTAATAAACTTCCTTATCCAGACAGCCTCCATTGCAGCTTCCGAAGCAGCAATGTACTCAGACTCTGTTGCAGACATAGCAACTGTGGTTTGTTTCTTGCTTTTCCAATCCACAGCGCCTCCATTCATAACGAAGACGTACCCAGACTGAGACTTCGTGTCATCTCTATCAGTCTGAAATCCAGCATCACAGTATCCGGTCACTTTGAGCTCTTGATCTGGATTTCCCCCATATACCAAAAACAAATCTCTAGTAGCCCGTAGGTACTTGAGAATGGTCTTAACAGCAGTCCAGTGACTTTCACCTGGATTCTGTTGATAACGGCTAACGATATTTTGCGCAAACGCTATATCGGGTCTAGTGCATCTCACCGCATACATGATAGAGCCTACAGCCGAAGCATAAGGGACTCTTTGCATACGCTTCACCTCATCAGGTGTAGAAGCACCTTGTTTGACCGACAGACCAAGTCCTTCCTGCATTGGTACTATACCACGCTTGGAATTCTCCATCTTGAATCGCTTCAAGATCTTATCAATATAAGCACTTTGACTTAGTCCAATCAACCGCTTAGTTCTATCTCTATAGATCTTGATTCCAAGAATGAATGCTGCTTCTCCCAAGTCTTTCATAGCAAAACACTTTCCAAGATGGGATTTTACATCTTGCAACATTGGAATGTGTTTTCCTATTATCAATATGTCATCTACATATAAGACAAGGAAAGTAACATTACTCCCACTAGCTTTGCGATATACACATGGCTCATCGGGATTCTGAACGAAACCA
The DNA here is from genome assembly GCA_039602395.1 of Deinandra increscens subsp. villosa. Classification (NCBI taxonomy): domain Eukaryota; kingdom Viridiplantae; phylum Streptophyta; class Magnoliopsida; order Asterales; family Asteraceae; genus Deinandra; species Deinandra increscens. The sequence goes on along the minus strand of JBCNJP010000011.1, from coordinate 9,620,462 downwards.
AACTTTTTGATTTCTTCATCAAACCGTTTATTCCAACTCCTCGATGCTTGCTTTAGTCCATAAATGGACCTTTGAAGCTTGCATACTTGGTTGGGATGTTTTGGATCAATGAACCCTTCAGGTTGATCCATATAGACTTCTTCATCCAAGTAACCATTTAAGAAGGCAGTCTTAACATCCATTTGCCATATCTCAAAGTCATAGTACGCTGCTATGGCTAAGAGAATCCTAATAGCTCTAATGTCTGCTACTGGTGAAAAGGTCTCATCATAGTCAACGCCAAAACGTTGAGTATAACCTTTCGCCACGAGACGAGCTTTATAGGTGTGTGCATTTCCATCCATGTCGGTCTTCTTCTTGAAGAGCCATTTACTCCCAACGGTTCTAGCGTTAGGAGGAAGATCAACCAGGGTCCAAACGTGGTTATCTTGCATGGATTTCATTTCCACATTCGCAGCTTCAAGCCATTTGTCAGATTCCGGATCTGATAATGCAGCTTTGAAGTTCGGAGGCTCATTGAGATCTCCTGATACGTTATCCTCGGATTCGACTAGACCAATCCATCTATCCGGTTCACGTACGACCCTTTCGGATCTACGAAGTGGAATCGCAACATCATCGACTTGAGGTTCATCTCTTTGAACATTTTCCCCCCCAAGTTGATGATTGCTAGTTGTTTCAGAAGGTGACACATATTCTAGTAGTTCTACAATTCTCCCACTGTTCTCTTGAGCTATAAAATTCTTTTCAAAGAATTCAGCATATCGAGCAACACGAACAGTGTTTTCGGAGGGATTATAGAAGTAGTAACCCATTGTTTCCTTTGGGTATCCCACGAAGATGCACTTAGTAGTCCTGGGTTGTAATTTGTCAGGCGTATCACGCTTCACAAGTGCCTCACATCCCCAGACTCTTAAGTAAGACAACACAGGGACTTCTCCATGCCATAATTGATATGGTGTCTTTTCAACCTTCTTGGTTGGAACCATATTTAGAACGCGTACAGCGGTTTCTAGAGCAAAATCCCAAAATGATAATGGGAGAGTTGTAAGGTTCATCATCGACCTCACCATCTCTAGTAAGGTTCGATTCCTCCTCTCAGACACTCCATTATGCTGAGGAGTATAAGGAGGAGTAAGTTGTTGGACAATTCCACACGCTTTAAGATAATCCTTAAACTCTTGGCTTAAGTATTCTCCACCACGATCCGATCGAAGGATCTTGATGGTCTTACCGAGTTGATTTTCAACTTCGTTCTTGAACTCTTTGAATGTTTCAAATACCTCATGTTTATGTTTAAGCAAGTAAACATAACCATAACGGCTGAAATCATCCGTGAAAGTTACGAAGTAGCTAGCACCTTTTCTTGACACATGTCTAAATGGGCCACATACATCAGTATGGATGAGTCCAAGTAGCTCTTTTGCCCTTTGCGGCTTGTTCGGAAAGGGTTTTCTTGTCATCTTTCCTGAGATACAGGAAACGCATTGATCAAATGATTCATCATTTGATTGTAAGATCCCTTCACGTTGAAGTCTTTCAATGCGATTTTTGCCAACATGGGCAAGACGACAGTGCCAAAGATAGGTAGAGTCCAAAACAGTTTTGGCTCGTTTGCTAATAGTGAACATTGAATTATTTGAAACACAACCACGCATATCAATTTCATAAATGCCATCACAAGGAATAGCATCAAAATAATGAACATTATTTTTAGAAACTGAAATACTGATATCATTAAAAACATTAATGTATCCTTGGTTTTTCAACAGAGAAACTGAAATAACACCTCTAGTGATAGAAGGTGCATAATGACAATTGTCTAATACAATACATAACCCAGAAGGCAGAATTAAATGAAATTCTCCTATAGCTTCCACAGCTGCTGGCAAACCATTTCCAACGAACAGCTGCAAAGCCCCAGGCTTCAGTTTCCTCCTCTTTCTAAGACCCTGTAACGAATTACAGATGTGAGTTCCACAGCCGGTGTCATACACCCATGAATCACTCTTAGAAAAGGAAAATAATTCAATTGTGAAGATACCTGAAGTACTAGTCCCACTAGTATTCTTTCTCTTCTTCATCAACTCAGCTAGGTAGGTAGGACAGTTCCTCTTCCAGTGTCCGACTTCACCACAATGGTGACAGATCTGGTCCTTAGCCTGATGCTCTTTAGGGGCCGGAGGGGTTTGCTTGGCTTTAGGGATATGGGCAACAGCCTTGCCTTTACCCTTGCCATCAATCTTGCCCTTCCCCTTTTTCGGTCGTTTAGCCTTTTGGATCTTACCCCCCTTGATCATAAGAACTTGGGGTGTTTCAGTGGCCTTTTTAGGAATCGTTTTTTCATACTCGACAAGCATAGCATGAAGCTCAGGTATAGTCTTAGTCATACTATGCATGTTGTAGTTGCGCACAAAACCCTCAAAATCCTTCGTAAGCGATTTGAGGATCATGCCAACTGCAACAGCACGATTATACCCATAATTGAGCGATTCCAATTTGTCAAAGTAGCTCTTCATCTTGAGCACATGACTACTGACCGATTTACCAGTTTCAAGCTTCAAGTCGTGGAGTTCCACAACTAGGTCGAACAATTCGACACCAGCTTGTTTTTCATACATCTTTTTCAGCTCTTTGATCATATCACAAGGTGTATGAAATTCGTATTGCTTCTGAAGATCGGGAGTCATACTCGAGATCATCATACAAGCAACCTCATCGTATCTGCTGTACTCTGCGTTGTAGAACGCTTTCTCTTGCTCAGAGGCATCAGCAGCTGGTTCGGTCGGCCAATGATGTTCAAGGACATCGGTCCTCCGTTCAACTCTAAGGACAATCCTCAGTTGACGGTACCAGTCATTGAAGTTAGATCCGTTTAGCTTTTCTCTTTCAAACATTTGACGAAAAGCATGACCAACATTGTTTTGAGGAGGGTTTGTTGCCATCTACAAAACAGATTAAGTTCAAAAATCAGTATTTTCGATAATCTTTTCCTTAATAAATTTAATTACCCAATGTTTAAACATTTTAAACAATTAAGCTTTATTAAGGCTAGGATCCAATTGACATGCCATCATTTCATCAGTTGATCTGCTAGAAATGATGCATTCAAATGGTAAGTGACGATCACTAATTGTATTCCAAATACAATTCCTAGATTTTATGGGACCTACAACTTGCACCAAGTGATTTGTAGTCATGTTTCATCCCATCTTTTGCCACGGGCCAAGGGTCTCACCGCCTAGCTCGTTTTAAGTCGTCCAGCCAAGAACGCACAAATTGTCCACCATTGTGTACCAATGAGTGGGAATTTGCCATGCAAATGCCATTTTACCATTGTGTACCAATGAGTAAGATGACATCCACAAGTGTCCTTTACAAGGTGGATGGCAAAGACTTAAGTTTAAATTGGGTCAAAGCAATTTTGATGTGTTATCAAAAAAGTTATGTGTGAAGGCTCATGCACACCTTTATCCACATAATGTGTTTATAAAATTCTTAGTTTTGTCTTCCAAATCAAAAGAGCTCGGTAGCTCCATTTGCAACACACAAAGAAGCGTAGGGGTGAGGTTTGCAACTTTTGCAATTAAAAACCTACCACTTTAGGGAAGCAGAGCGACCCGACTTATACCTCTCTTAGAGTGTGTTCAAATGGGTGAGCCGGTGTTTCTTTTGACTTTTAGGACACAAATTTTATTTTATAAACAAAATCATATTTCAATAGTTCTTTTAGCAAATTTCGATTTTCATAAAACAAATTTGCAATAAACCTTTTATTATGTCACAATTATCAGATAATCACATAATCTTAGGGTTTCTAATTATCACATATAATTTTAATTAAATCCTCTTTGATTTAAGTAATAACCATGAACGATTTGCATGAAACATCATGGTTTTTACTTCTTTTTAACACTTTAAAGTTTAAAGGTACAACATGTTGTTCATAACAATTATCTAATAATGATAAAAACTTGGATTTATAATTTTAGATCACAAAAATCAAATTTTTTTAGAGCTAAAAATTAGGGTTTCCGATTCGTCAAGAGGTTTTCGATCCATAATTAGAGTTTACGATCGGAAAGCAGGGGTTTCCGATCGAAACAGGGTTTTCGAGTGGGTCGGAAAAGCCTTTCCGATCGGAACCTTTCCGATCGGACACTTTTCGATCGGGTCGAAAAGCCTTTCCGATCGGAACCTTTCCGATCGGGCACTTTTCGAATGGGTACTTTTCGATCAGTTCGTAAACCCTTTACGATTTGGATCGAGAAGTAGGGTTTCCGGTCGGAAAATAAGGGTCTCCGCACCGGAATAGGTTTTCCGATCGGAAATCAAGGGTTTCCGATCCGGAATAAGGCTTTCCGATCGGAAAACAAGGGTTTCCGATCGGGTCGAGAAGTGGTTTTTCGATCAGGGACTTTTCGATCGGGTCGAAAAGTCCTATTCCATCGAATTTTTTCCGTTTTTACCAATTGCGAAACCTTTTCCAATTGTAAAACACGATTTTTAAATGAATCGAAAAGCTAGAATCTTGTTTTGGTTACCCCCCTTCCAAGTTTTATTCCCGGTAATTAATTAAAATCATAGGTGGCTCGTGATACCACTGTTGGGTTATATAACAATTATCAAAATCACGAGTACGCAGCGGAAAGAATCCTATGAATTAATCTAATTAACCGGTATTAGAATATGTACCTTTTTAGCTCGGCAAGACTTGATCACTTGGAGGATTTGAAGTAAATCCCTCTACGATCGCACACACGACACACCAATGCTATGTGCTAGCAACCGATCACGAACACCTCTTGATATAGGCTTGGTCGAACCACACAAGAAATCGCAACCTCCCTTGGGTTTTCTTGTTGCCGAATTCGAGAGGAAGGAGAGAGAGATTTAGGGTTTTTCTTTATCTCATAAAGCAGCAACTAATCCTTAAACCCAGAGGGTCTATTTATAGGATTAGAATACTTGATAAACAAGTAAAAGGATAGGCATAGGAGCCCTAGTCGAAATCCACTAGAGGCCCTATCCAAAGCCTTCTCTCAATTGTAATCCAATTACAACTCTCTCTCTTAATTACAACTAACACCCCTGTTAACAATTAACTTGTCAGTTTTTAACGAAACCTCGGTTAAATATTCGTGATAAATATTAATTAACCATTAATTAATATCAATACATTTGGTGTCGAGACGTGTGACCCCGTAGGCTTAAATAACTTCCGGACATACGCTTACTATTACATGATCATATCCCTACATAGCCGACATAATACTTTTGCGACCATCGGAAACGAAGCATCGAGAGAGACGTTATCGTAGATCATCGGAAAATGCATTGAGAAGAAGAGAAAGGGGAGTGTCTGCGAGAAGCAGAGAGAGAGAGTGAATCTGTTGTTGTTTGAACGGCGGAGAGAGAGAGTGAATTAATAAGTGGGTCAATTAAAGACACCCACCCACAGAAATAACAAAACTGTTGGCAAGTTTCAAGAAACAACAAAACCATCATTCATGAAACTGTTGGCCACCTCCCACCGCCCACTTGAACAAATTAAATCAACCCATGTGTTATGAACAGTGCCCTACCAGTGTACACATCAGCAATTCCAATTGATATATATATAATAAGTTTAATTAAAACAAAAGAAAAAAAAGAACTTTGGCGGGTCCCACACCACCACCACCCTTCTTCTTAAAACCCGCTGGTCCATTTTCTTGCTGCCTTCGACCATCAACCGCCACCGTTGCCGCCATCGTTTTGTACCACCATCCTTCTTCTCCGGCGACCTTGCCATCCACCCCATCGTCGTCACCGTCACAAGCCACCGCTGTTGGCTCTGGGTTTGTCGTCGGGTCGCTACTGCCACTCGCGTTAAGTGACTGTTCCATCACCACCATCGCTACCCCCACCCCCTGTAAATCCGGTGACCTTCACCCACTGCAGATCCGACACCCCCACCCCCTGCAAATCCGGCGACCCTCACCCCTGCAGATCCGGCAAGCCTTCCGCCATGGGAAACCCACATAAATTACCGTCCTACCGGCCCACTTGCTTGCTAAACTGAAGACGGCCATCAACCGCCACCTTCCCACCGCCATCGTTTTGTACCACCATCAGTTACCACCGCCACTGGATTGGTGGTGGTCGGATTTCATAGGGCGGCGGCGGTTGGATAATTGGGCGACGATCGATTAGTTTCGTTGTTTTTGTTCAAATATTGCTCAATTGTTTGTCGTATTTGTTCAATTTGTGGTTAGATTTCTTCAATTGTATTTGAAGAACTCAGATTCGTAGATTCATTGCATATGATGGTTAAATTTGTTCAAATATTAGCCATTGTTGTTCAAATGTAATTTTAGATTCATTCTATAGGATTTGGAAAACTCAGACACATATAGTTTAAGATCAAACAGATCGCAGCGCCTTTGTTCTCTGGTCAAATTCGTCGGTTTCTTGAATCGATCGGTTTCTTGAACAACGATCAAACAATCGACATGTGGTGCGAACTTCCGGCTTTAAAGGTTGGTTTCTTGAATCGATCGGTTATATGAATGGTAACGGCGCTTGGATAGTGGAGTTGGAACGGGTGGCCAAGGTTTTTTTTTCCGGAGAGACTTCATCGGTCGGCCAATTTGGTCGCGTCAATATCTGGTGGTGATGGGTTAGTTTTAGGAATTTATTTTTAGGGTGGAGGTCAAATTTTTAGGGTGTAGTTTTTTTTAGTATTTTAAAGGAGGGGTATAAATGTCAATTCACACTCACTAAACATAAAAAACTAACGACAGTTAGACCAAATGACTATATCCGTAACGTTTTGGCAAACGTTATGGACCACATCCGTAATTTTTAAAAACTTAGAACAAACGGTGAAATTTCGACAAACCACAAGGACGATATCCGTAATTTACTCTTTACCAAAATACAATTTGCAACATCGGTGGTCTCCTACACATTTCCTTTAAGTAGCCAATAAGGGTACGCCATATAATGCAAGGTCCACCGGTAGGAAGCGTCCACGTAGCATTCTCATGCGGACCCTAATTCATGTCCCCGACTAACAGCTGAATTAATTTCCTTTGTCGACCGGTGTTTAGCCGCCAGTTGAATTGATTTTCTAGATAGCATTCGACCAACTTTTATATAGACTTGATTACTATTTGCGTTCGTCAAGTTGTTTCATTCCACCAACTTTTATATAGACTTAATTATTATTTGCGTTCGTCAGGTTTGACACTTTTAGTTACTTGAGTTTAAATTTTAGAAATATTGTCTGATGTTTGTTTATTGTCGTCAATTGAGTTCCTAATGCTAACGTGACATTTTTCTTTTTAACTTTAAGGGCATATTAGTTATTTGACACATTAGGGCTAATTATGTAATATTTAATAAATACATTTGATAAATCAACTTTTTAAAGCGCTATTTAGATAATTACAGAAAATACTTCCACCACCATCACTCGTCTCCCCCGCCTGCAACCTTCACCGGTGACCGCCGTCGAAACCTTCTATAGCCATCGTTTGTAACCACTAATTCAACAAAACTCCAAATTATTTCATTTTTTCATCAAAACACCTAACCTTTCTGTTTGTAACCCACATAGATTAATCATGTTCGTTCAAATCTTTAGTCACCATTCTACACTAATTTTCTTCATTTGAGACCAAAGAACATATGAAAATCATGGAATTCATCATCTTTATAAAGGAAGCCAACCAAATATATGCATACATACGCACACACAAATCTTTAGTCACCTCTCAAGAACACTGCCTGCAGCCACCTGACCTCGCCGGCAAAATCACACTCGAGCATTCTTTAAAACTAATTGTCGTGAGCAATTCTTGCAATGTATATGTGCCAAGGAGTTTAGTAGTGACAATTAAAATTAACAGCAGAGAATGTGTATTTGTATGTAAAACTATTACTATTGCACAGAGGAATTAATTTTGCAATGTATGTGTGTATACAGTATGCTGTATAGTTATTCTGTGTAATTGTAAAAGACTGTTAAGAAATATTATTCATGTGAATTTTGATGACTATTAATATTGTTTTGAAAGAAGTTTCTGTTTATCTGTTGCTCCACATCTTTTAGAAAGTCTGTGTATACAATATTTCGAGTTGTATTTGGTGGTTCGTGTTCATTTGGCACTATTAATATTTTTAGTCCTTGTGGGGTTGTTGCTCTAGACAATGCTACAAATAATTGGCCGTGACTAAAAACACTATGTGGCAAATAAATCCCTATTTTGTTCAGAGACTGGCCTTGGCTTTTATTAATAGTCATTGCGTAACAAAGCCTTACAGGGAACTGTTTTCGTTTAAAAGCAAATGGTAATTCTTTATCATTATGTATAAGTGAAATTCTTGGTATATAAACACGTTTACCTATTGATGTTCCTGTACTTATATGTGCCTCAATGACATTTGGTAGTAACTGTGTAACTATCAGTCTTGTTCCATTACAGATACCTAAAGTGTGGTTTATGTTACGTAAAAGAATAATCGGGCTGTTTTTTTTAATTCTAATGAATGTGGTGGTAAATCACTTAAATGTAAATCATTTAAGTATTCTATGGGGTATAGTAACTTAGGGTCATTTTGGGTGGAACTATGTGGCATAACAGTGTCATGACTTAGATAAGTATTTACTTCTCCATAAGCCAGCTATAAGACAATGTTGTTGATGTCATTGATTGTTTCATTTCGTGGAGTGACAATAACCTTTGTTGAAAAAGTCTCAGCAGATGGATTTCCTAAAGTATTTATATCATAAATGAATGATATAAGCTCTGATAACGCAGTTTCGTTGTACGGAATGAGATGTACTGCAGGAATAACTATTAACTTAATATCATAGTTACTTTCATCTGCATGTGTACCAATCACGCCATCCCCAACGTCTAAGAGCCATGTTGAAAACTGTGAGATATCTGTCCGAGTTGTTGTGTTCAAACCTACTTGTTGTAAGCGTATATTCTCAGTTAATTTGAACATCTTGAATTGTAGCCAAAGTGGTGATCGTGTTAGTGACATGTCTAGGATTTGACATTTGGTTGCTTTTTGTTTAATTGACAATGTTTGTCTGAAGTCACCTCCTAGTACAACAGACTTGCCACCGAATGGAGTATGAGGTTTATCCATTATACCTTTTAACGTTCCATCTAATGATTCAAGACAGTAACGTTCACTCATTGGCGCCTCATCCCATATGATAAGGGTTGTCTCAATCAGAAGTTTCGAAAGATTTATTTTCTTTGTGATGTTACATGTAGATTGATCTGTAAGGTCAATAGGAATTCTAAATCGAGAGTATGTTGTCCTGCCATTTGGTAACAGTAATGATGCTATTCCAGATGCAGCAACTGCAAGCACAACATCCCCTTCAGAGCGAACATGCACTATTATTGTTTTCCATAGGAATGTTTTTCCAGTTCCACCATGTCCGTAAACAAATGTGAGCACCTGGTGTTTACATTCAAGGTTATTTATGACATAGTCATCGACCAACCTCTGCTGCACATTCAGTTGTGGAAGCATAGCATCACGTTGTCGTTTAAGAGCAACCCAGTCGTAGTTTTTTTCTTCCATCAAAAGCTTATTGTTTAACATATCAATTAAATTATGTGATAGAAGAAGCAAACTATAATCCGACAGTGATGATGATGGAGAAAATGTACGAATAATGAACTATATCTCATACAACACATAACTCTGTAAGTCACTGAGATTGATGAAACCATGAGTATATGTTATGTCGTCAGACATTTTTTCCCAGTACTTTTGCCATGTCTCGTGGGTTATTAATGTTACAGTAGAGCAGCATATGAGTAAAGAGAGACCTTAACTCTATCGAACTTGCTGTAAAAGATGCCTCTTCAAATGTGCTCAACCATTCCTTGTCGTTACCTAATAATCCAAGGCTGTCGCAAGCTTCACGATAAGTGTTGTATGTACGTCCATGGACTGTTCTTATGTCTGCAAAGCATTGGCAGCCTTTTTGATGAGATAATAACATCCGCAGGTAAAATGTCTCACCACATGTCGGATGAATGTATCTTAGTCGTCCAATAGTACATACCTTCTCGTAAGACCTACGTAACCAAAACTTTCCAGATGTATCCCAGCAGTATTCTGACAGATAATCCACGTAACGTAAGTGTCGACCTGTGCTGTCAATCTAGTTATTATGAAGCCATTCTGTCAATGTAGTCTTCCCCAAACATGGGTTTGAGACAACGTTATCAAGGATGTCGTCGTCTCTAAATACAAATGGCTGCAAATTTTCCAAGTGCACTGCTAAGACTTGGACAATAGGGTTTCGTTTATGAATAGGGAAATTAAAGATACGCCATGCTGCCTCATGAGGACAAATGAACCGGCCATCGACAAAAATTTTTATTTCGTCAATTTCTTTGACACTTCCATGTTCACTATCTATGGCTGACACAGGCGTTCGGCTTATAGTAAAACGTATACGATCTGCGCCCTTGGAGATGTATTTAAATAAATACTTGATCATCATACTTCAACCACAGTACTCAACATTAATGTGTGCACAGTAAAGTAGAAGTAGAGTTTTGTTGTATGGCACAACGTATCCATTGTCTACAGATATGTGGTTTTTGTTAACTGTGAAGCCGTTCAATCTTCTTCTGTAATGAGCATACCCATTGTCATCAATCACAATATGCTCTTGATAATCCATGGGGAACTTTTTTTAGCAAATACCAGATTTCACCATGCAGGGTGCCTTCGTATTCAATGGCCCACATGGACCATGAATCATGCAATCAGTTATTACCTGATAAAGCTCAGGCTCTAACGATGGATCTGGAATTTCAGCTGAAATGTAACGGTCAACGTGAGCAGAGGAACGTATTTTGAAAGCATCCTTTACCCAAAGAAGCATGTGGCAGTGTGGTAATCCTCTCTTTTGAAACCTTATTGTATGCAAATCTGTATTTAATGGAACAATGGAGAGGAATTTGTGTTAGGGGATTCAGAGTGCAAGTTACTACTAAGAAAGAAGATTTCATAAGGATGAGAACGATACATACGTGCTGCTACTTCCCCGAAAACTTTCTTAGTTTTCAAAAAATCTATCATTGACACAACTTTTATACGAAAGATGCGAGCAATGACCTCCGTATGATCTTGTGGCTACATGCTCGGATAGCGTTGCATGAAACGTTGAATTTCAGGCCAGTTAGTGTTGCAAGTAAACGTTATAAAATATTGTGGATTTTCGTATACTCTACAAATGGAAAGAGCATCTTGATAATGCTTGTACATATAGGGAGGGCCACCAGTGAAAGACGATGGAAGGAATGTACGTTTGCCTATATCTTGTCCCTGAGTGCCTCCTTTAAAGATTGCATCGTGGACACCTTGAAACAATTCTGTTCTGAATTTGCTCTGGTGTGTGCATATGTAATCTAAACGATTCTGCTCTATCGATACATAAGCGTCAACTATATACTGCTGAAATAAGTATTGTGGCGTTCATGAACCTGGTAACTATAATACATGTTCATTGTTATTTGATTGTCATCACCATTTGTAATGAGTTTTAGATCAGGAGACCAGCCACTTTCACCGTAAGGGAATAACAACGGATATTGAAGAGACATATAAGATGGGTGCAGTTTACTAATTCGTTTAGCGGAACCGCCCTTATTATGTACAATAATGTCATAGTCATCAAAAGCAGAGTCATCGCCAACGATAACAACACCAATTCAATCTGAACTTGGGAGATCATATGAATGTTTGTATTGAGCAGAAAAAATTCTAAGACAGAAGTCTGGTACATCAAATGAATTACAAAGATCTTTTGCCAATCGAAAAACTTTCACTAACGCATTGTTAGCGTCAAGCATCTGTAAAAGAGAACTGACAACATCTGGAGACAGGTCACTATCACTACCATCATTGAAGATACAAAGACGATTTGAAACTTCGTTCTGAGTGTCGTAGACATAAAGCTGCTGAAACTTTGGACCTTTCTCAGGAACAGGGCATAAGGAGCCAATGGAATGAGAAATTTGGCTAGAAATTTTAAAGACAAATGCAGCATTACCATCATTGATGGCACTGTCTATGTTAGCACCAAATGATGTCATTGAGGACAAAGAGTTATATTTGCGAATACTCTTTAGAAAAGGGTGGTCATCAAGTAAAAGCTTTAATAGAACATGTGGATCAAATAAGTTATGAAGTTTAACAATGCCACCCTTACAACACTTATTGAACTTAGGAGGTTCATTTTCACGGGAAGAAGAAAGTTTCTCGTCAGGCCAGAAAAGAGCAAAAAACAAAAAGAGCAAACGTAACAGCAATTGCCAATGTCTTCGTATGAACATGACATTACACCCCTACGACGAAGCATAGCAGAACGCTTACTGGATTGTCCAGCCGTTTGAACACCTGAATATGAACTCGATGTACATCATGAACGTCTTTTTGATCTAGAAGCAGTGGGCATTTTTCAGTGTATATGTAATATATGTGTATATATATATATATACATATATATATATTATATATATATGTAACGTATATAGAATTTGAATAGTAAGCAACAGAATTATGCAATAGTAATAGACTAATCCAGCAGTAATGAAATGGAAGGCCTAAACCGAAACAGAATTATGCAATAGTAATAGACTAATCCAGCTGTAATGAAATGGAAAGCTTACATTGAAATACTGCAACACTTCTAAACAGGCAAAAGCAGTGGTAAATAAGAGAAGTAACTTAATATTATTAAACTTGAATAGAGAGCAGTATAACTAAGCATTAGTAAAACATTAAGCTAATAGTAATGGAAAAAACTATATCAAAGTACATATTGTACTTTAGAACACACTGCGATGGTTTCAAATAAAAAAAACATAAGTAAATAAAAGAAGTTACCTAATGTAGAAAGAAAGTGTACCTGAGAATGCATGCAAACCTTCTAGATAAAATGAAGCATGTGTCACACCAAACAAAAAAAAAAGTAACTAAAGGTCATCTTAAATAGAAAGAGACTAAATAGCATCCCAGCTGGTAATCTAACTGAAAGCAATCATACCTTAAAAGAAAGTAACATCAACATATAAACACAACTGAGTTTATAACTGTTGTGAAAGAGTGGATATTAATGTTTTTAAAAACAATCTACGAAACCGAAAGTGAGAATATAACCTGACTTGCATATCAATAACATGTTTTATGTACGAATCACGCACACATATTTCATAACTATACTTGTAAAACACATATTAGATTTGTTCAGGTGTATAATGTACTATACATTTAAGTGAATAAGACTAAAAATATCAAACCTTACTCAATTACATATTTAAGTGAATTAGACTAATAATATGAAACATTGATACACTGACTCAATTTACTTACATTCAGCAAACACACTTATACCATAAATATGAAATCATCCCTAACCTACTGTAGTAGAAAGCAAACATGGACTGTATGAAAGCCTATATTTACATGAACTCAAACTAATCAGGCCTAAAACAAACATGCAATCTAAAAGAACAATAATTCAGTGGTAACATATGACAAACAGTATTCAAAGGAATCCTAAAGAACAACGATCATAAACTAAAATTAGCAAAAAGAAAACATAAATAAGAACTGCAAACATCAGAAGAACACATCATAGACTAAGATTAGCACATGCAATTAGTAATCTCAAAAGTAATTGCGACGTAACTGAAATCGAGTGGAAAATGTTTACTTAAACCTCTGTCAATCCAGCGTTAAGCAAACAAATTGAAAAAAGGCGACACAGCTGAAATCGATCGGAAAGTGTAAAACAAAACGCACACAAAAACACACACCTAAACTCATGTCAATTCAACATTAAGCGAAGAAATTGAGAACAATAAACAACGAATCGGCAGACATTCATACCCTAAAAATCAATTAGAAAACGAATAGCACAAACAGATGCAATATGCAGCGAAAGCTAATCAAAATCAAAGAAGGAAACGAAAATCGAACCTGGCAATGATAATTGAAGACTGCGTGATTGAACGGAGAGAAGAAAGAGAAGCACTAAAGCATAAGGCCTGGCTTTTTAAAGGGCCACGCATACATCTCCCTCTCTATCTCATGGCAATGAAGAACATATGACACGTAGAAAACCACTATGGTTTCTTGAAACAACAAAGAAATACCACGCATCCTAATACCACGCATCATAAAGGACTAAAAATGTTAACAACAAAAAAGTGTGAATAGGACTAAAAGTGTTTATAACAACAAAAAAGTGTGGTCACTTTGAAAGAAACTAAAACATCACTATTCAACTTCCAATTTACATTGTATAATATATAAATAGTGGAAAGCTCGAATGCATTGACTTTTCTTAACCGCGCTTCTGAAATCATCCACGGTATCATTTGCTGTTAATATTTATATGATTATCCGTGAACCCATGCTTTAGGTTCTCAACAGCCTGCGGAACTCCACGAAGCTAATCCTACCATCTTTGTCAATATCAGCTTCTTCCAGAATGATATCTATGGAGGCCTTCAAGCTAGTATGCTGAAAAGCCAATAAAAATGCATTCTTACTTTAAAAGTTTATGAATTTTTTTACTAAAATTGTGTTAAATTCAATATATGAATGGATCAAAAATAGAAATACTGGTGTTAATTATTAAAGCAAGCATTCAGTTTGACCCAAAAAAATAAAATTTACATACTATGTAGATACATACATATGACAAATCTGAGGGGAATAATGATGATCCCGGAGTAGTAAATGTAAAGGTTGATTTTTTAGGTCAAATGAAGCAACTTTCAACTTAATTATTGAGACAGATTCCTACAGTTTCAGCATAACCCTTCTCACAAACAGAGAACTTTGATCAGGAGACAATTATATGAATCTAAGAAAGTAGTATATTTGACCTCACAAGTCAAAGTTTATGTTTGCCTTTTGGATGTTGTGGCACTGATCAAAACATGTAAAACAAAACTCAAAAGCAATAGCTTACAGTTCTGAGGTCTTCAGGAGTTATATATCCATCCCCATCGACATCAAATTTCTCAAAAGTGGCATGCAATAAAACTTGCCACTTTTCAAAATTATGTTCCTCCAATTGATATATATTAAAAGTGGCAGCAACAAAATCCGTGAAATCAACAATTCCATCTGCGTTGCTATCCATCTGCATCTCAAAGTACCCATGAAAAACATGAGAAAGAAAATTGGGAGTGTTCGGATGCGTGTTTTGAAAGTGAATATATGATACTCAATACACATGATCAGGTGTAATAAAACGGGCGATATAAAAGTAGTATTTGGTGGTGTGTAAACTGTTTGAAGTTGTCATAAACTCATAATACGGAACCAAATGTGTGAACGTTGGGCAATTTTAATCTTATATATATATATATATATATATATATATATATATATAGGGTTAGGTTCAAATGAGAACTTTTTATTTTGAGAACTTTTGAGAACTAAATCTCAACCACACATTTCAGGGGGGAACCACTACAATTCATGGGAGGGGGATACATGTAAATAAACTTGTGGCTCAAATTAGTTCTTTTTAGTTCTCAAACCCAATTGGTTCTCAAATGATCCTCACCCTATATATATATATATATATATATATATATATATATATGGGTGAGGAGCTGATATTAACCACACCATACAGCATTAACCAATTAACCACTAGTGAATGGTTTGATCAAACATAGGGTTATTGATCTAAGGGCCAGGATTTAAAGCTGGTTACTATATTTTGTTTTGCTTTTCATTTAATTGAAAAGGGTTTTATGGTCTTTTTCTTCTTCCCTTTATGTCCCATCAAACTGCCGCTTCCCCTGCAGAGATGAGGAGCTCAAGGAGCCACATTACTTTTTTCCATGTATAGCTAAATCAGTCTTACCACCAAACGAATTTCCCCCAAATTCTATCCCCTCTTTCATCAGAAAATTAGGGTCCAGATTTCCTTAAAGTTAATTAGGGTTTAACGGAGTTGGTACCAAATCAATAATCAGGTTTTGTTCATTATTGTGGCTGTAGCTGATTTTCGTGAAGGGCTTAGAGTTATTTTTCAGGGATTTGAAGGAGATCGAAAAACAGGTAACGTCCCGTATTCTTTGTAATATCGTATTTTTTAGTTATTTTCAACAACGATTTCTATAATGAATGGATAAATTTCTACGAAAAAGCCTAGGGGATTTGAGTTCTTAAAAGAAATGGCGTTCGTTTTTGTCTCTGTTTCGATTTAGAGTTATTTCTTGAAACGAGATTTTCTCGTTATATATAATTGATTTTGACAATCCAACTACTTATTCACTTAAAAAATAGCTATCGATTTTGTTGGTAAGAAGTATACATCTGATCCGTAATGGTTAATGTTGGTTTGATTTCATATTATTTAATAGCTATTAGAATCTTTGTCTGAAAAAATACGATTTCTGATTTTCTGTTAACTGAATCAAGTTTCCAATGTTTTATTTTTTATTTTTTAGTTATCATCTATATTTTATATGTGTTTTACATAAATGTAAGTTTAGTTGCATCTGATTGAATGTCAAAAAATAAGATTTGTAATTACCAATTTTGCATGATTGAAATGTCAAAAAGTAAGGTTTGTAATCAGAAAATAATTACCATAAAGGAGATTAGAGATCTTATGGAAAATGTCATCAAGGACAACCTTTGCACCAAGTACCAAGTATGTGCTCTTCTTGTCTTTAAGTTAGTATTTGATATAAGTTTAACTTTATGATGGTTCATTTTATGAATCATATTCAAACAATCATATTTTTTTTTTGTTGTATATCAGGGCGTTCGGAAAATCAATACGCTTCGGAAAAAATATACAGCAAGGATATTGTTTTCTGACATAAACATGAGGAAGGAAATCGCCTGCATGGTAGCTTGGATAGATAATTAGTCACACGGGTAATAGGTAAGATGTTAGGTTGATGGGGACTGTGGTTCATGGTAGTTGGGACAAGTGTTTGGTACAATGAACTTTCTATTTTGTATGTAAGCATGGTGGCTGATTTGGGCCAGTCTAATTATATGTTGTATTACCTATGTTTTTTTTGTACATTCTGCTGTGTGGAAAAATGAAACACTTAGTGGGCTAAATATGGAGGTGTTATTACTGTTAGCACTAAATCTAAATGATGATAACCCCACTGCTAGTTTGTGTTGTGAGGATTCTGTTTGTTTATTAATAACTTACCTGTTTTAAAAAAAATGTGATTTTCACTTCCACATATAGCCCTTACATTCTTATACTATTAGCAAGATGATAGACCCGGTGCTTGTTTGTGTTGTGGGTGTTAACACTATTAGCCATAACGGGGGATAAATGTTAGCACTAGTGTTAGTTTATGACATGCAGTTGCGTCATGTTAATAGTGCTATATTTGACATACGTTTGCTTGACATTTGTGTGACAAATACACCAGTTGAAGTCTTCATTTTTTTAAATCTAAAACTTAGTGTCGACGTTCTGAAGTCTTTGAATTATGGTATATTAAGAACTTAATATTACTAATGAACCAAGGGTACTTATTTAAAAAAAAATGTTCTAAATAAAGTTTGTGGATTAGCACCAGTGTGTACACTAAATATAAACAATAGCACTGATATATATTTATGGATTAGCACCAGTGTTACATAAAAATGAAAATTAAAAAAAAAAATGCAAAAACTAAGGCATCAAAGTAGCACCAGAGTGTACACTATAAATAAACAGTAGCTCTGACATGTTTCCAGATTAGCACCAGTGTTACATAAAATAGCATAAAGATTTAAAAAATACAAAAAAAACAGGGGTCCTATCCTAGGCGTCCTAAAGTGATATATATTGTGACATTCAATATTATTTTTTAGATTTCTAACTTCTGGCACTAGTGTTAGTTTATGACATCTACACCAGTTGAATTTTCATTTTTTTTTAATCTAAAACTTAGTGCCGGCGTTTTAAAGTCTTTCAATGCTGGTATATTAATAACTTATTATTACTGATGAACCAATGGTACTTTATTTTTAAAAAAAATGTTTTAAAATAAAGTTTGTGGATTAGCACCCGTGTGTACACCAAATATAAACAGTAACACTGATATATATTTTGGATTAGCACTAATGTTACACACAAGATAAAAAGTAGCTCTGATATATAATTTCATATTGGCACCAATGTTACACTCAATGTAAAAAGTAGCACTGATATATACAGATTATTATCCTGACTTATTATCCTTATGATATTAAAGTCATAAAATTAAAAAAAATAAAAATTCAAAAACTGAGGCAACAAAATGCTAGTATACTGATAGGGGTCCTAAAAATGATATTTATATATATTAATCCCATAAATTACATAGATCATTGGGATTACATCATAAAAACACTAGGATACAAAACCATTCTAACTATTGGTTTGAATCTGGCCGTGACTTGGGGTGCCATTAGGACTTTGATAGAGGGATGAAGTATGAGTACCTATAAAAAAAGAGTAGGGTGCCAAATAAATTAGAGGTTTTTTAATAACAGTAAGAAGACAAATAGTTAGTAGAATCAGTCTTACAATAATATTTTATTATTATAAAAAACAAGCATGATAATAGTTGGATAAAAAATATGACACAAAAAATACAAAAACTAAAAATAATGACACAAACATAAAATAGTCATTTTCATAGAAAAAAAATACTAAAAGAGGCAACTAATTTATAAAACATGGAAAGTAAAATGTAACACATGTGTCTAAAATCCATAGATAATATACATCCTAAGTAAAAAAAATTTTAAAAAAGCAGGAAAATTAAATCAGTTAAAATAATTATTTTTCATAGAAAATTATATTAGTATAATTGTCCACAACTTGTTGATAAATAAATTAAAAATTCTATTCAAGCCATGAAGGAACTAACCTAAATGTGTGATAAAATAGGTTATTTGAAGAAATCAGAAAGATTTATTAGAGAATCATCAAGATTATCGATCAGGATATAAAAAGTTCCCCAAACTTCGAAATCTATGGTGCTGTGTTAAAAAACTGAAATTGGGTTCTTCGAAATATAACCGATACATAAACCGAAATAGGTTCTTCAAAATATAACCTATACATAAAAAAAAAAGTACCTTGTTGGTCAGTTCCAAGGTAGTTTAACGGATGATTGATCGTCAGAAGATTCATGGTTTCATCCACATCAACGTGAGAATCATCGTCGGTTTCAACTACGTCTGAAAACAACAATTTGCATGTCATTAGAGGTGGAGGGGATCGTCTCAACCTCCCATTAATTCAGACTGAAAACCAAAAAGGGTTCTTTGTTGAACTGTGATTATCAATATTGGGAGCAGATTGAAGAAAAATAGGTTTTCTTTGTAAGGTTGGTGATGGATTGCTTGCTGATATAAGTAAGGCTAAGTGTAGTGGATGGAGCCCCTTGTGGGCGTTATGCGCCATGTGGCGTCCACGTCAGCATGAGGGGCTCCATGGCAAAAGTGGTGTAGTGGGGCTCCATGTATAACCCCCCTACCAATCATTACCTAATTATTTATTTAATCATTTTTTATATAATTTAATATTAAACATATTAAAAACTAAAATTAAAAAAAAAAACAAGACATAAAAACTAGAAGATTTTTTTTAAAAAAAAAAAACAAACTTACAACATTCTTAAAAAAACATGACAATTAAAAAAAAAAAAACTAATCATCGTCTTGAACATCATCATACGCCTCATCCTCGTCGTCATCCCCATGCTCGTCGTTGTTGGAACCATGGCCAGCGTCTTCATCGTCATCACCATCATCATCATCATCATCATCATCATCGTCATCATCATCAGAGAAAACACCATCATCATCATCATCATCATTGTTATTTTCACCGACATCCGCATATTCATGACGATTTGCCCAAGTATGCTCCACCAAGTCCGCCATTAGTGCGTTATGTTTTTCTCTAGACCGCATCTCCGCCGAATTTTGAATGCGTTCTTCCATGGATGCTTCGGGCACAACAACTCGGTGTTCGGGATCGTAGTAGGAACAGATCGCATAGCCTCTGTCCTCCTTCACCATGTTGTGCATGATGATGATGCTACGCATGCAATCTTTCATTTTATCAAGCGTCCAAAGTCGGCAAGGATTTTTAATGAAGTGCCATTTCTTTACCAATGTGCCGAACGTACACTCGATACCCTTTCTTGCCGCTTCTTGAACCTTTTTGAAGCGCTGTCTTTTCTCATCAATAGGATCCTTGTAGGTCTTCACCATGAAAGAATATTCTGGGTATATACCATCACCCAATAGATAACCATGTGGATAATAGTTACCGTTTGCATAAAAAGAAGCTTTGGCACCTTTACCCGATACGTAATCCTCGATGATTTCGGACCCTTGCAAGACATTGATGTCATTGTTCGAACCGGCTACCCCAAAATGTGCGTGCCAAATCCATTGATCGCACGATGCCACGGCTTGAAGAATAACAGTCGGACCCTTTTGATCTCCTCGTGTGTATTGACCTTTCCATGCCGTAGGACAATTATCCCATTGCCAATGCTTGCAGTCGATACTTCCGATCATTCCCGGTAGACCATACTTCTTATCATGTCGGTCATACAGCAATTGTAGATCATTCCACGTCGGTTTTCTTAAATAACGTGGACCGTACAATATACGCATTCCTAGCACAATTTAAAAATAATATATGATGTAAAAATATTGAAAGAAGTTAAAAAAACAATAACAATTTCTAAAAATAATGGTAGAACAATTTTAAAGAATAATTATATTTAACATTTAAAATAAAACTACAACAATTTAAAAAAAAAAACAATAACAATTTAAAAAAATACCTTTCGCAAAGTGTTCCAACGTATCTCGTGTCGTCTTTTCCGCCATTTTTAAATATTCGTCGTTGATGTCGGTCGTTGTCCCGTACGCCAAGACACGTAATGCGGAGGTAACCTTTTGAATAGCTGTAAATCCAAGCTTCCCGCGTGCGTCACAACGTTGTTGAAAATACGGAAACTCTCGTTCAAGATCGTTTACAATACGTAAGAACATTCGTTTACTCATCCGGAAACGATTGAAGAACGTCGCAGCACTTCGGTATGTAGGTCTGGCGGAAAAATAGTCGTTCATCAAGTTCCTATTTGCCGCCTCACGATCGCGTTCAACTTGCGTTCTACGTATAACGGGACGAGGAATGGGAGGTGGTTCCATTTGCATCACGTACGAAACGATCTCGTCTTCTATCTCATCGTCGAAATCGTAGAAAATAGAAGAAGAACTTGATTGTGGAGAGCTCATTTTTTTAAAAAAAATGGAAGAATATATATGTAGATGGAGAGTGTTGTGTGTAAAATATTGAAAGAATGTTGTGTATGTGTATATATATATATGAAGGGCTTAAGAAAAAAAAAAAAAAAAAAGGATTCAAACTAGCCGTTCAACGGCTAGTTTTTTTGGAAACCACAATTCTCTCGGCGCCATGTACAAAACGCCCCTTGCAAAATTTCCTAAGATGGCGCCCCGGGGGGCGGTGGCCGGCGTTATAAGGGCGTTATGGGGCTCCATGGCGCCCCCATGGAGCCCCATTACGGACAGCCTAAGAAGATGAAGGAGGGTTGGTGAGGAGATGGGACGTAAACGGGAGGGAGAAGGACAATGTAGGTTTTGTGAACCTCGATGATTTAACGATGTACGATTATATGCAGGAATGCCTGCACCGATGGAAAGTATACGGGGGAGGAGAGGGACAAAAATACCAAATTGCCCTTAAAAGATAAATTGGGTCCATGACACTTGTAAGGTAGGTATTGGTGGAAGGGGGTTATTTGGTTAATGCTCTAGGAAGAGGTTAATATTTGTTCCCTTCCCTATATATATATATATATATATATATATATATATATAGGGTGAGGATCATTTGAGAACCAATTGGGTTTGAGAACTAAAAAGAACTAATTTGAGCCACAAGTTTATTTACATGTATCCCCCTCCCATGAATTGTAGTGGTTCCCCCCAGAAATGTGTGGTTGAGATTTAGTTCTCAAAAGTTCTCAAAATAAAAAGTTCTCATTTGAACCTAACCCTATATATATATATATATATATATTTTATCCTTCCTCTATTATATATATATATATATATATATATATATATTATAAGAAAAGATCTTTAGTTCTAGTGAAGCCTGTTTTTATTTTTCCCACTTCTTTTCATTTTCAATATTTTATTGTTTTATTACTTCAAATTAAAATATCATTTTCTCCACTTCTCTTAATTACCAACTGTTTAATATTTTCTTTATACAATGGCCAAAAATGACATTTTGTGTGAAAAAAAATAAAAGATGGTTTATAAAATAAAATTTTACAAGTTTCTCCAATAAAGTTAAAAAGGGTAAATAAGTATATCTCAGACACTACCATCCTATTATTGAGCCTGTGACTTCAAGCAATGGTTATGTTATGAGAAGTTTGTTTTTGGAAGCCAAATGCAAACTAAACAATTCCTTAGAAGATAGTCGTGCCAAAATGTAAATCCAAGCCCCCCAAGTAGGGATTATGAAAAGCAAAACTATAGTATGTGAAAAAGACATGCTTACTGCTTCTAGAATCCTTAAAACACTTGAATCTTTCAATTTCCAAGGATGGTCTTTAGCAAAGGCCTGTCAAGAAACCAACTTATTTTATTTTAGTACAAACTACAAAGTGCAATTTTTATGTTTACATTGATTATCAAGGTCAAACATACATCTCGCATTTCCTCGAGACTAATAGCACCATTTTTATCTACATCAATTGCATAAAATTGATCTTTGAGATGCCAGAGCTCCTCGTCATCAAGCATGCTAGCCAGAGCCTATGCAAGAATGCGGTGTCTTAGAATAAATTATGTGGGATTAATTATTATATGAGATGAATACTTACCCGTAGAGCAAACTGTTTTAGACGACTATACTTCACAAATTCACGCATGTTGGATAGAACAGAAATGTCAAGAGTAACTTTAATAGCATTACCACCTTCTCCAACTGATGGTTGAGCTATAAAAGTGG
Source organism: Deinandra increscens subsp. villosa (assembly GCA_039602395.1). NCBI lineage: Eukaryota > Viridiplantae > Streptophyta > Magnoliopsida > Asterales > Asteraceae > Deinandra > Deinandra increscens. The sequence continues at coordinate 9,597,376 of JBCNJP010000011.1, read as the reverse complement.
AAAACATACTCATATTAAAAAACTAAACATAAAATAAAGGGTTGTTTTTTACACAAAATATGTTTTAGAGCTAAATGAATTAGCGGACGGAATGATTCTAAAGCTCTGTCTGGACTTTCTGGTCATTTTATCTAGTAGTGCTTTATATAAACAAGATGCCAAACAACTTATTACAACTTCAAACAAAATAAGCACATATAAACATAGTGTCTCACGCCCATTTTATTATACCGGTTTGCTATTGGCGGGACTTTACTGGGTACGGTGGTTGTTGTTGATATCAGATGACCACTTCCCAAAACACACATCCAAACACCACCTTGTTATTGTTGTTTATCTATTCCGCAAATCTTGTTTGTTTTTAACAAAAATCAAAGACCCTGGTTCAAACGGATAAACACTAACTAAATACAGAGAAAGATAATACTGTAACCTGGTTTTATAACGTCTGGTAGAGCAATCCAATTTGGTAAGTTGAAATGAGAACTCTACAAAAGTAGAATATCAAGACGTTATAACGAGTAGAAGTATTTGACTACTATAATGTTTTATGTGTAATTAATCTATCGATCTACTCTAAGAAGTAAGAAATCTTGTATAGAACTTACATGGTTGGCCAATATTTTTTCAAGCTTTATGAGAACAAGATTCATAGTAGGTCGTTGTTTTCGATCTTCATGCAAGCATTTATATGCAATTGTTGAAAATGCAAGGATTAAGTCTAATCTCATTTGTCCCGTTAAACAGGGGTCAATGATCTCAACCACTTTCTTCTTTTTGTAATAGTCTTTGACCAGTTGGGCAGATAATTGAAAGCCATCAGGGTCCATGCTGCAGCATAGCTTCCCACACAAAACTTCAAATAGAACAATGCCGAAAGAATATACATCCGATTCTTTCGTCACAATGCCAGTAGAAAAGTATTCTGGTTCGCAATATCCTGGTGTGCCACAAACACGCGAAACAACAGCACTTCGATTTAAACCTGATAGGCTTAACTTGGAGAGTCCAAGATCAGAAACTTTAGCAACCCAGTCATGATCGATCAAAATATTTGAGCTTTTGATATCACGGTGGATTACGGTTTGATGTTCTCCAACATGATAATGAAGGTGGTTAAGTCCACGAGCAGCATCAATACATATTATGATTCTTTCCGGCCACGTAAGAGCAGGAACCGTGCTGCCACGCCTTAGATATTGATCCAGACTTCCATTCTCTGCATATTCATAAACAATAATCTTCTCTTTTCCCTCTTCGCAATAACCAAGAAGAGTGATCAAATTTGGATGCTTTTGACCGCAGAGCAGCTGAATCTCGGTCAAGAACTCCTTTAACCCTTGTCCAAACTGGTTATTTAACCGTTTTACAGCCACAGTGGTTGATTTCCCATAGATTAAGAGTTCCCCTTTGTAGACCTTACCATATCCTCCTACTCCAATACACTCTTGGAAGTTTTGGGTTCCTATCTCTAAATCTTTGAATGATATTTTGAGGTGCTGTGACTCTTTCAATGCTGACATTTTGTTCGTCTACTGGGGCTTTAAAAGAATGGGTTCTGATTCCAGTTTCGTGTTTAATTAGGCATCTAATAACGACAAGCAAAAGCTGGCTGAAAAGTGAACCGTTCGGATCTCAAAACCCTAAATTATGTATGTTATCGTAACATCATCCATCAAACCCTAAAAAGTAAAAAATAACAAACCCGAACCCTTGCTGAAAATTGCCGTTGACTTCATCTTCATCGACTGAGTTCCAATGATTTCAAAACGACTGTGTGCAACGAGGTTAAGGGTTTAATTATCGTAAATAAATAGTAAATATAAAAAAACTATATATATACTTTTTTTTTTGAACGGCCAACGAATAGAACGAATAGAATAAACTCAGGTATTTCGTACGGAGTGATCCAATGGCTAAAGGCCATCGCCAGCTGGCCCAACCCAGCCGTACGGAGCCCTTAAGCGTCCATGTGACTCCAGTTCCGGGAGAAAACCCGCTAACCCGCCCGCCCGTAGGCACGACGGCGAATTAACGGTAAAACCCGGTCGCCTCAAGGGAGATCGGTGTAGAGAGACTTGAAGAGTGGGTTGATGCGTGCGGGGGTTGGGACAATGGCATGGTTCTTTCCAATGTTAGGGATCAATGGAGGTGGGGTGTTGAAGTCGATTATGAGTTCAAAGTTTGTACGGCTTGCAAGGACATCCAGGCACGATTGTTTCCGGGTCATGAGTCGGTTTTCTGGTGGCATAATTGGGTGCCTTTTAAGGTGTCGGCTTTCGTTTGGCGGGCTCTTCAAAATAGAATTCCGACAAAAAATAACCTAAGGCTTCAGGGGGTTCAATTTGATAATATGTGCTCGTTGTGCTTGAGGAGTCCCATGACCATATTCTTGCTAATTGTGATAGGGCTAGTAAGGTTTGGGATGCTATTCTGTTGTGGTGCAAAGACCCTAGTGCAAGTTTCTCCTCAACGGCGGAAGTTGTGCTATAAATATTGGTCCGACGACAAGAGATCGAAAAAGATGTATTATGGGATTATTCTACGAACCTTGTGGTCGATATGGAAGAACCGAAACGACTGGATTTTTAATGGAGGTAAGAAAGGGGTTGTCGGCATTATGGAAGAAATAAAAGCGGTCACGTTTTTTTGGTTCAAACATAGAGGTAAGCTAGTAAATCTTGATTGGATGTTATGGTGTTCCCGTCCTTATTTTCCTCAAATGTAATCTAGCATCTTGCTAGTTTTTTCTTAATGAAATTGGCCGTTCAAAAAAAATCTAAAAGTTAGGTTACATAACCATACTGGTTAATGGTTACACCACTAACAAGTTGCTCACGAGAAACGGTTAAATTCCTATAACGCAATGTCGCTAAAAAACTAAATTATCAAAAATAAATCGCAAATATTGTTTTGGTCAAACATTACCGAAGTAATTAGGTGATCAAACTTTGATCGTGAGGTAGTGTGCTTGATCGATTTATGAGAAAAATGCAAGAAAAAGTAAAGTTGACACGATGATGTAACGAGGGAAAATCCGAAATCCTTTGAGTTTCCTCTAGGGATCCTGGCAAAAAACCTAGGAAGCCGGCCTGAAGAGCCTGCTACCTATCATTATATTTGTTTTGGTTTATTTGTATTTTTTGTATGAAATAACTGAGAAAAAAAGAAAGAAAACGCCAGCTTCCCTCTCTCCTTCGACGCTTTGTGGGCAACGCCTTGAGCTTCAAAATGACCCATAGCGCCCCGTGGGGTGGAGACCCGGGCGCTATGGGGGCGCTTTGGGGCGTTTCAGGGCGAAAAAGCCCACTCAAACCTCTATTGAAGATCATTTCCCATGTAGCTTTTAGTTTTATACAAATGAACACATCAACAACTTCCATTGTATAACTAACTCGTCAAAATAAAATAAAATAAAATAAAAAATCGCAATAATTGGTAGCTCAGGAGCTGCCCCTAGACCCGCAATGCTGCCCCAAGCCCTCATGGTCTAAATGCATGAAATAAAAACATTCTTAAATAAACATGCACTATAAATCTTCTAACTCATTCAATATACTCTATTTCTCCCAACTCATTCTCTATTCCTCCCCTCATTCAATGTTTATAACATTGATCTTAACCAAATCCAATAACACTGAAATAATCTTTGTAACATAACCTTTATAACATTAAAATCATCAATATCGATCAATCACATTTTACACTTTTTCTTTGGGTGTAGTATGATGGTGTTCAAAGGAACATAACTGGCTTAATAGAAACAAGCATAAGGAATCCAGTGAGGGCTGTTTGAGGGTACTTCTTATGTATTTTAATAATTCTTATGTTAGGTGCAACAATCATTTTATATTAGTTTAACAGCTTTTTTAACGTTATGTTATTAAAAACCAAAGCGTATTGTTGATTGATAAACAGTAAACTTTTTAAAAGAAATTACTAAACCCGCAATATAAACAAACCAAACCAAACCAAACCAAACCACAATGACCATTCACGCATTATTAACTAACTCGAAAGCAATATAAACAATATTAACCTGATAGTAAATGTATTTAAAAGTGCATAAAGAAAACTATACACACACATAAAAAAGAAAAAAATTACACCAACACGACGGATAAGTGTTCCCGCGCGAATCAAAGAGTAGATCCCTATTGTTGTCTTTTCCGGTTAACGTTTATGAAAATATGATACGCGTACCTTGGTTAATAAAAAAATGCAAGTTTTTTGTCGCGAAACTCTTTTGACTTTTCTTGACCGAGGCGGATTAAAAGGGTCCATGGCATTGTTTCCTGTTATATTTATGTGATTATCCCAGTACCCATGCTTGCAGTTCTTAACAGCCTTCGGAACTCGGACAAGCTAATCTTTCCATCTTTGTCGATATCAGCTTCTTCCAGAAGAGGATCTATCGAACCCTTCAACCCCGTATGCTGCAAAACCCGATGAGAATATATTTGCAGCCATAAATAAAAGAAGTCTTTGACAGCAAAAGTCAACGTTTAAGTTCGGATTTTGGAAGTTGCCCAGTGACCAAAACATGTAGAGAAATTGATGAACAAAATCCAAATCAGCAAAATGAAACGCGAAAGGCTTACCATTCTGAGTTCCTCGGGAGTTATATATCCGTCCCTATCAACATCAAATTTCTCAAAAGCAGCCTGTGATAAATGTTGCCATTTTGCAGAGTTGTGTTCCTCCAACTGATGAACATGAAGAGTGGCTGCAACAAACTCCGTGAAATCAACAAGCCCGTCGGTGTTACTATCTATCTGCATCAACAAAGATATAACCCTTCAAGATCGTGACAATTGGAGTAAACAAGTCAAGCCAGCTCGTGAGATACGAAGGATCGGCTAGCTAAAAGCTCGAATCGAGCCAAGCTTAAAAGAGCTCGAGCCTCAAGCTCATATTATGGCTCATTTAAAAAAAGGAGCTCGAGCCCAAGCATTTACATATCAAGCTTGATTTGGCTTGCGAACCTAAACGAGTCTTTTATTTATATAATTTGTTTAATCTATTAAATATGCATTTGCATAAATATTTATTATTATATATAAACTTAAGATAAAATAATTAAATGATATATATTTTATGTTATATATGGAGTATAAGTACAAATATATACAAATTAATTATAAAAATATATAAATAAAATAGCTAAATAATAAACAAGCAGAGCTCGAACTTTGAATAATTTCTCACGAGTCGAGCTCGAGCTCAACTCGGATCATTTACACCCCCTACCAGACAAACAGTTTAAGAGACAAAACAAAAGGTATTTGGATGTGGGTAAGAAAGTTATCATTCAAAACTGATTATTTGGCCCGTGAATTACGATATAATCAAAAGCAAAATATGCGCATCTAAACATTAGAAACCAATTACCGCGACTTCAAGTAACATTAGTTAGATAATTAGTTAAAAAACGTAAATCCAACCATCTCTTCAGCAAGGAAGGACTTACTGCTTCTAGAATTTCCGATACACGTGATTCTTTCGTCTCCCAGGGAAGGTCTTTAGCAAGGGCCTGCAAGAAAAAGCGAGCTAATTTACAACTAAGAATACAAAGTGCAATTGCTATTTTAGTTTGAGTTTTGGGGTCAAACTAACCTCTCTCATTTCCTCAAGACTAATAGCACCACTCTTATCTACATCAATTGCGTGAAATTGATCTTTGAGATCCGATAGCTCCTCTTCATCGAGTGTGCTAGCCAATGCCTACGCATGAATATTGATCCTTAGAAGAAATTATTTGGGAAAAGTTTTATAATACGAGAAAAAATACTTACCCGCAGAGCAAACTGTTTTAGGCGGCTGTATTTTACGAATTCACGCATGTTGGATAGAACGGAAATGTCAAGAGGAATATCAGAAGCATTTCCACCTTCTCGAACCCATGGGTGTGCTATAAAAGAGATCACATATAAAAAAGGAAGAATTTGTTTTACCAATGGTCTTTGGTTTATATGCAATGATTCTCTTGCATACTTGAAGAGAAGTTATTCTCTTGACTCAAAACCAACAACTTTTTAAAAATAAATTAAAGAAAATCATGAAAATAACTACTTTCTTGGGTGTGTTATACCTACCTGTATAGCCATGTCATTTCAGAACCAGATTACTCAGAAAAATGGCTAGTTTTGTAATTTTGTTTATAAATTAACAAGAAAAAGAAAAAGAAAAAGAAACATACATAGGGCTTGAGCAGCAGTAAGTCTCGAACGTGGATCTTTCACAAGCAATTTGTTTACGAAATCTTTGGCACTTGGGCTTATGTTAGGCCATGGTTTGCGCTTAAAATCAGGTTTGTTTCTTAACACCTATCAATTCATAGCTATCTTGTAAAAGGAACTATTGAATAATCACCAATTATAGATACATTTTTACAATATAGATAAATACCTCTTTAAAAATCCCATTTTCGGTCTTATCCCAAAAGGGGCGACGCCCGCATAGTAGAATGTACGTAATAACGCCTATGCTCCAAACATCTGATTCGGGACCAGATTTACGCTTCAATACTTCGGGAGCAACATAGTATGCACTACCAACAATATCAGTAAACTTCTTTCCTACCAAAAATTAAAAGATTTCAATATTACATACATATGACAAACATGTTGGATATATAAACATTGTCCATATACTTACAAGAAAAACTTATTATCCAATTATTTAAACTTCAAATAGCAGAAACACCCCATTTGCAACCCATTTGGTTTTAGTTTTGTATTCCCACAAATTTTGATTGTTTTTATTAACAAAATAATATGGTGGTTACAAACAATAAATACTAAACTTACATATAGAAGAAGATATTACACTAACCTGGTCTTATAAAGTCCGAAAGACCAAAATCTGTAGCCTTTAAGTGTGAATCATCTTTTCGGGACTTCAAAAGAAAATTCTATATGAACAAAAATCCTAGACAAGGTTAGTGTCGTCCTAGGAACATCAGGTCAATATAAGATAGTTTTTAGTATGTGTTTTCATACCTCTGGTTTCATGTCACGGTGCACCAACCCATGTAAATGGCATTCTGCGGCAACTTTAAGCATCTGCCTTACAACGATTGCTGCATCTTTCTCCGAGTAACGACTATCTTTCCTGGTTAAAGGAACCAAATTTAAATCGTAAAACCATACTTGCAAAATGAGGCGTGTTTGACTTTTATAGACAAAAGGATTAACGTATTGACTTAATGGACAAAAGGATTAACATTCATCTGAAGATTAATAGTGCTTAGATTTTGTGCCAAATTTTGGATATATATTTACATATTACAAGGATCACTAAATAGGTATTATTATGTTCATCATAAAATTTAAATTTAAGAATTAGTAAAGAAACTAAAAGGTTTGACCATAAAAAGTCAACGTCTATCAATAGTTAGGAGTTCTTACTTCCCTAAAATCCGGTCCAATAATTCACCACCCTCGCATAACCTGAAAAGGGTAACCATAAAGTCAAGTTGTTTATAACTAAAATTAGGCACTGCAAAAAAGTCCACATCATTATTCAACATACTCCATAACTATGTACACATAGGAGCTATCTTCATACGCATTATGAAACTGAACCACGTTTTCGTGACCACTTAAAGCTTGCAATATTTTGACTTCTCTTTTAACATCTTCCACGGCAGACTGAAGAATCATCTGTTCAAAAAAGTCCAAAAAAATGGCTCATGATTATTAAGTTCATACAACTAATCAATTTGGTTGCTGACATGAAATATTATCTTAGTAAAGTGATCAACTTTTTATTCATCAAATGATCATTTTGAGCTTCAAATTTTATCAAACATAACTACATAAGCATAATTATTACTTACCGATGCTACTAAACTCGAAAGAAACAGAGTTTTTCAGCTAAAATCAAGAAATAATGCAAAAGCCTAAAATGTAATCTAACAGAAATTGGGTAAACTAAAGGCCACCTCTAGACTTAGATATAATTGAATTATTGAAATATAATTAAATAAAATGACAAAAAGTAAAGTTACCTTATTTTTGTCAATTTTCTTGACAGCAACTCGATCTCCAGAACCTTTATCAATAGCAACATATGTATACCCAAATTGACCATGACCCAACAATTTCCCAACCGAATAATTCCCATCAAAATCCTTAAAATACCCAAAATCTGTTCTTATCCCACAAGGAATCACCCCCTTTCTTGAATTAGCTTTTTGTTTCTGCTTGTTCTTATCATTCTCATTCTCCTGCTGTGGAGCCTTCTGTTTTTGTCTTTGATCCCTGTGGATCTCTTTGGGTTTATGGGACCCACCTTCATCAGGCTTCCCGGCGGCAGTTGCCGTCCGGCGGTGGTGGTCGGCGGCGGAGGGGGAGGTGCTGTTGGACCCACTGATCTTGGTGGTTGACAAACAAACGCCCATATCTTGTAACTTGATCAAAATCAAATCTTTGAAAAGGGTTTTGTAGGAATTAGTATTAAACTCATTCCAATAATTGGGTTTATTAAATTTGTATGAGGTGGAGAAGATAGAGTGAGAAAAGGTAAAACATCAAGAAAATGTCAAGTAATCGGTGAGAAGGAGGGTAGGTGGACGGTGGTGGTCAAAATACAACCTTTTTTTCTCGAGAAGAAGAGGGAGGGGGGACCCCGTCTTGATCTTGTCTAATGGCTTCTTAAATATTGCCTTTTTAAAGAAGAAAGTTAATCAATGTGTTCTTCACCGTGTTCCAATGGTTTGCAGTGCAAATTACCCAACAAAACCATAAATAAAAATAAATATTATAATAAAAACTATTAAACCAAAAATACTTTTTTGAATAAAAGTTAAAATATTGATACTATATAATTAGGCCAGTAAATGAACCAAACGAATCTCGAACGAGACTTGTTTGTTTTAATTTGTTAATATTTTTTAGGACAGTCGAACCGAACACGAAGAAAAAGTCGAAGAAATTTTCAAATTTGTGTTTGTTTGTTAAGCAAAGAACTTTTTTCATGTTTGTTTGTGTTTGTTAATTTTGTAGATTTCTAGACAAACGAATCAAACGAACACAGTCACAAACAAGCCAAACGAGCCACGGAAACAGAAATGAACCAAACAAACAAACACATATATGCTTACATAGAAAGAAATCATCCATCCAAAGGTCACAGGAGAAAGCCAAAAGATATGATGTTCATATGCCAAAGAACTATTTATTTTAAATATATTAAAAATATATTAATGTTAACAAACAAAGACAAACGAACAATACAAACGAACACAGCCAAACATACACAAACGAACATTCACGAACACATTTACCGACGTTCACGAACACAAATGAACAAACACGGGTTTTTTTCCGTTTTTGTTTGTTAAGCTAAACGAACAAAATATTTTGTTTGTGTTTGTTCATTAAGCTTAACGAACGAACACAAACGAACTCCCGCGCCGAACGTTTCACAAACATTTTCCTGAAATTTCGTTTCGTTTACATGCCTATATATAATACCTATAAACATAACTTTTTAGATCATCTTCATACTCTAAAAACGGTTAAGTCTATCATCCCTTGTAACTCTATTATGTGTGTTCATGGGACAACCTTCCTATGCTTGAGATCTTCCGGTTATATCTTACTAAGTTGGATGGTTTCCTCGGCTAGCCTACCTTGGGCCTTTCGTTTTTTTTTTATAGCTTTTCTACCCATTGGTCGGTCCAATTCAATAACTTCATTCTCTGTCACATTCTGAGTTAGGGATGGGGTTGGGGTCATGGTCGGGATCGAGGATGGGGCCATCCTGCTCCCTTTGCTTCGGGACATCCTTTGTGCTGCGCGAAATCCATTTTGTTCGGTCCTTTAATATTTGCCAACAATGCTCAAACTATAAGTTGGACTTTGAAGGGAACCATACATGATCTTTGCTTTCTCAAACTAACATATAAATAAAAATAAGTGTAGGCCATAACCCTAATAAAGAATGAGATCATGACTTAAAAGAAGTTGACACGACACAAGCCAAGTTGTAGCTCAACTCCAGCCATGACCTAGGAGACTTATTCTCCAAACGCCATGAACATATAAGACAAGCGTAGGGTAAGTCACGTCCATGCCCAAGGTGCAGAGGCCACATATAAGAAGAGGCGGGTTTAGAAGGTTGTATACCCAACATTTTTAGAGGAATACAATAACTTCTGAGAATGGATCATATGTTAAAGGAAAGAAGTGTCCACATTAGTCATAGACCGAATACAATCAAAACATTAGAGGAAAAGAGGAAGGGGACAATCTGGACAACGGCCTAGCACAGGAGGCAGGGAGTCGTTGCTAAGGTCAACTATAAGGACAAACATCATTTATTTCGTCTCAGGAAGCCCTGACATCAAGAAGGGAATGTCAGTCTGATCGAGGAGGTCAAAGGCATAAAGAGACCCGCGCAACATCTTTAAATAGGATCTCAGTCTTAGCAACTGAGGCTGGAGAGACATTATAAATACTACCATATGTGAAAGAACAAAGGATGCTCTGATAACCATCAACTCCACATTCAAAACACACCAAAACACTTTGTTCACTTTAATCGCGTGGTTTGGTTTTCTTCATATTGTCGTGGTGGTCATTAACTTACCTTAAGCACTGTTATACGAGTCTTAACCTCTTGGTTAAGTTTCGTGTAGCAACACCCTGCTTTATAATCAGTTCCATACTTCTACAACAGAAAATAGATTATAAAAAATAAATAAAGGTTTTTTTTTTTGTATAAACAAGAGTGTGGAATTTATAATTGCATTAGATTAGTAATCGCATTTGATCTCAACTACAACTTAAAGTTAGAACTTATAACTAAGGAGTGTTCATGGGATCGGATAACAATTTATTCGATTTATGCGATTTAATTTATTCGGATATGATTTTTTTTTTTTTGCATATCCAAATCCGATCGAAATTCAGTACTTATCTTATCTGATCCGTATTAGAATAAACTGTTTATAATCTGAATAAATCGAATAACTCGAACTCGGTTTATCCAAATAACCTGAATATATCGTTTAAAATTTTTATATGGTATATAATATAAATTATATTTTATTTGAATAAACCGGATATCCGAATAATCCGAATAAACCATTTAAATTTTTTAACTATATCCGAAATCCGAATAAGGAATTCGGATCGGTTTTCTTGGTGTCGGATAGGATTTGGTTTTCAATTTTATTCAAATGTCAGACTTTTTAACACCCCTAGTTATAAGTCAAAGGTTGGGCGTCTTGAATTCGTGAATTGGTCTTCCGAACTTAAAATAAAGAAATATTGAAAGTTGATTTTTGGAACTCACGATTAAGAAATATTGAAACTTGAAAGGTGTTTGTTGATCATCTACTTTGTATGACAAAACACGCAAAAGAAGAAAAACTTTTCTCCATAGATGGAAGATTTGCAAATAAAGTTTAGATGAAGCAATAAATTCATTAGTACGAAGGATCATATGCAAAATAACATTTTCGTAAGAAGTTAAAACCGGAAAAAACAAAGAATGATGTAATCACTTTCTAGACTTATCTATGTATCAATGTATTCTTCTTAATTGACTCGATTAAAGACCTCGTTTCTGACCCCTTCTAACAATCTACTCCTTTTTGTAACTTTGAATTGTTTGATTGTTTATTTGAATCTATATACACGTGATTTAGCTCAAACACATACGAATTAGGTGTGTAATATATATGTATATCGGTCTACAACTTTGGTAACTTTGAACTGTTTGGTTGTTTATTTGAATCTACATCTATATAATGAGCATAAACACATATGAAAGTGACACACATACATATATATGGTAGTATGCTAGTTAGTTTGTGCTATTATGAATTGTTGTTTGTCTATTTTGAATCAACATGTATGTATTCTGGTTTAGAATTTTCATAAACATTAACCAACTTAATGTCTGCTGGTTGTCAGATATATTAATCCTTGTACTTAGGATTAAAACAATTAAAATGTCATGTTTGTATGTGTCTAAGGTTGCGTCAGTTAGTATGGTGTCGAAAAGTCATTTGGCAGTTAAAATTAACATGTTAAACGTCATGTCGGTTGCCATTTGGCGCCAAATCAAGTATGTATGTAAAACCTTCTAATGGGTCAAAATAAGATATAATTTCCCTCCAAAATTCCCTGTCGAATTGCTGCTCAAATCAATACTCAGATTCATCATCACGTTATCACTTACACACATAAACGTTAGATTTCATAAACCTTAAGTAACTATGTAGCATGATTGGTCATTTATAATCATTGTCTAGTTATATTCGTTGATTAATCTTTATCGAACTGTGTGCTACAGATACATCTCTACATCACGTCCTCCACGCACCAGCAAGGGCAATGCTTGACTAGAAATTCAATTGGGGCTGAAAGTCAAGGGTCAAAAAATGAATAGGGCCGCACTAAGTATGTAAAAAGAATTCGGATGGACGGATATAAATTTCAACTTCTGAGCAGAAAAACGGGTAGAACCCGGGGCCGATCGGGCCCTCACTATACTTCACCCCTGCGCACCAGAATCCAACAGAAAAGCTGAAACATTTTGAGGGGTAGATGAGTTATGTCGCAGTGGACAACTATGACCAAAACGCTGATGTTCTAATTAGTTTATAAATTCCATGTAACCAATCATAATGGATGGAGTCAAGTAGGATGAGCTCAAACACGGTTTTTCTAGTTGCATATGTACAACTTAAACTAAGATGTTCGATACTGTTGTTATTACCTTATTATCTACAAATGTATGCCTCCAGCCTTCTTGCTAACTTCAAAACCAGGGATGCCACGTTGGATCCATCATGCATAAGTTTCTTGGAGTAAGAGCTGCTTCGACCAGTTCGGTTACACCTCTTTGCACTGACTGCGGTGGATCCATGGAGTTTTCCTCCTAAATATCCAATCCCCACCACATAATAAAAATCAAAATTCAAATATATATATATATATATATATATATATATATATATATATATTCAAAACACATATACCTAAACAATAACACAGAAATGTTCAATATATGGGTTACATGACATGACACATTTAGCAAAATCAAATATAAGCAGTTCAATAACATGTTTTAACATGATTATTGACATGAGTCACTTAAGCCGTTAATAAAAAATATTTTGATCAGCAATTTAGATTTTTTAGGATAAATTACACCATGCCTACACTTATGAACCCCTAACATTTTGGTTGTTGGCTTACACCTTAACCAGCATTACTAACATGATAAGATTAACGTTGACGATAATAATAATCCTTAACGAACTATCTCAGCCGGTTAGAGGAGGGAACTTAATTATGATACATTTTATTATTTATAAAAGTGTAAATCCGCGGGTTTATGTCGTGTCAGCATCTTAACCCATTTAGTTGAACATGATTACTTGAACATCAGAACATGTTATTCATGTCATTCACAGGTTAGGGGGGGTAAACCCGTTTAGACAATTTTTTTATGATGTCATTAACGTGTTGACCTGTTTATAACCCATGTCAGTTTAACTTCCTGTCAAGTCTAATCGTGTTAGTGGGGCATGTCATAAGTTACTAGCTTTACATTCAAGGAAAAAGTTGAAGAGAAGAAAAGAATCTCTAGGGGATGAAAACATACCTCTTCTGATATGAACTGAGGTGCGATCCCATGGACCCGGCCAATAACTTGCTCCACATTTGTGGTGATCTTTTGTCTGAACTCAACAGGGTTCAAACTACCCCCACCAACAACCGGGGCCAATGGCACTCCAAGCGGTCTTCTCCATGACCAAGATAACAGCTCATCACGGAAAAACATAGCTAAATGATGCCATAGGTGTTGACTTTGCTGCAATTCACATCATGTATGATCAAATTAGCCCCAAATGTCCTTGCTTTTTAGGGTGTAGTTAACTGGGTGTAGTTAATTTAAAAAAATAAGTCACCTTTGGGGAAACAACAGCTTGAGCTGCTGCACACATGGCAGACACAATGAGGCCCTCAACACCAAAATGAGAGAAAAACGCCTGCAAGTTTCTAGTCAACCGAAAAGGCACGGGCTCGTTAAACTCAATCATACCATTGGCATCGTATGCTGGATGAAAATCTGTTTGGAATATTTTCCCAGTGTTCTTCGCAAACAGTATTTTGTTGGGGGATCGTCCACCAATTTGTAACATGAAAGATGTAAAACTTGAAAGTGCCAACTGGATGGCAAACTGCTTCTTGAAAGCCCACATATGATTTCCACTCAACAGTGTTTTGTAGATGTACTGTGAGAATATATTGTCAAACACGTAATCCTTCGTTATGTGGTTGTAGGCTTGAAGACGAAGATCTACTACAGTTTCTGGTAATATCTGGCCCGAGATTGCTTGGTTTAACTGCTCCTTAAAATAAGCGATGGGTTGGTCAGCCTCTTTATTGTTTCTTGAACAATTGTTCTCATATACCTCCAGAAAGGTACTGTATGTTAAGTCATCTTCTACCATCCGCACCTGCAGAGTGGCCCGTACATACCAGTTTAGAGTTTGAAAAAACTGAAAAACATTTTATGCATGTCATACCTGAGACCAAACAGGGATGATAATTGGTGTGTGAATGTTGATGTGGCGGCGTCTTGATTCTTTGTGCTTATCAAACATGCGATTCATCACTCGGAAAAGTTGTAATATTCTTTCATCACTTCTAGCATTTGGTGTCAAAGATGTCTGGACAATAAAATGGCGCTGGGACCCGTCTGAGCCTATAAGAGTCAGACGACGGAAACTGCTGCCATGCCTTCGCACGATCGGGATATCGGCCCCTACCCTGTCTAGCTTCACGGTATGATCAGGTGCAACTTCCTGCCGTGCAATGAAAACATAAAAGGTAACTAAATATATACTGAAATTGGTGAAATGCATAAGTTGGTTTTTTTAACTTACTTGATCAGTGAAGTACTGTCCTGGAACCTCAACCTCAACCACATGAAAGTCACGCAACACACGGCTTTCTTCCTCGAGTTTTAGTACAGCTGGAAACCGGTCCTCAACATTGCTTTGGAGAATGTTTTTCCAATGTTTAAGTCTTTCAGTGAGATCAGATAGGGTTGCAGGGAATGTAGCAGCGCTTTCTGGATCAAGGTCGCGTTCAAAATCCTGTTTGTATTCTCTAACAAATTCAACATGTTTGTTAACAGCATCCGCTGAAAAACAGGCCCTGCAAACACCTGAAAGCTCCTTTTTAAGAGATTGAGGAACCTCTGCAGTTGTGGC
This sequence comes from Deinandra increscens subsp. villosa, assembly GCA_039602395.1. NCBI lineage: Eukaryota > Viridiplantae > Streptophyta > Magnoliopsida > Asterales > Asteraceae > Deinandra > Deinandra increscens. The sequence continues at coordinate 9,582,132 of JBCNJP010000011.1, read as the reverse complement.
GGTTGGATACTTGTAGCAACGGTGGAGAAGGGCGTTGACCACTGCCAGTAGCCGCTCCTCTGGTAGGGTAACAAATCTTGAGCCGATTTCCGTCAGCAAACTCTGCCAAATGTCAACAGTCAGCGAACCGGGTTAGAAAATAAAGTTTCGCCATCAGCCTAATCATACCTCAAGTTCGCTAGCTAAGTTGGTGTGTTTGCTTCTAAGTGCTTCCATTATATCTTTAGCAGCATCAAAAGCATTAGTAGAAGAAGCAACTAAACCCATAGCATAGTTACGCCTTATAGCACTCTGACCACCATCATTAACAGATGAAGGATTCTGCTGTTCATTCCCCCCGAGCACACTGCCTTCAGATTCTTGACCCTGAGAGCTACCACCATCAACGAGACCAGCTGACTGGGTTCCTTGATGAATCTGATTGTCGGAAGCTGAAGAACCGCCAGCTTGTCTGGCATTCCCATCAGCCCCACCAGTCGTGTTCTGTTGCATCCTTTGCTGAGCCATTGCCATTCTACCAAATTCAGATTTATGTGCAACATCACGCCGCTCAAGCAAATATGTACGCAACCAGTAGTACAGTGCCTAAAAGTCGAAACAAGATAATTTAATTCAATTATATTGAGTCCCAACAACAAAGAGAATATATCTTTTACCTGAGGATATACGGTTGCGACTTTTAGTAGAACAAGTTTGCAATGTGGGGCTTCAGATCTCTGTAATGAGAGTAATAGTTGTGGAATCCAAGAAAGCCAAACCCAATGAGGTATTTGATCAAGGTACTTATCAAATGACCTTCCCACAGGCTCATTGGGAGTATCAAAGCTGAGAAGGTAAAGAACACGAGCTAGATGACTTCTGGAATTAGTAACGCCAAATTTAATTCCTTGAAGAAAACAACTAACAGCATATTCCAACCAAATCTCATCATGTGTCTCTTTAAAAGCCTGTAAAAATGATACATTATAAGATTTGATTAATGAATTAGCAAGACTCGAAGCAAACCAAGTAATAAATAAATGAATGGATACCATGTCACAATAGTTTCCCCAGCTTATCCACCCTTTAGGCAGGTTCTTGAAAAGGTTGATAGCATTTGAATAAGAAAGATTAGCTCCTTCACAATCATGTAGCTTCAACAAAAAGTCACCTTTAATACGGAAAATTTCTGCTTTGTGTTTGACAGGAAAGTATTCCAGATTAGTGTTGTTAATCAAGTTAAGGCCACTTGTAAGCTCTCCCTTCATATCTAGATATGCCTTTGCTTGCTCCCTAATTTTAACAAAAGCCTCCTGCAAACATAGACAAAGAAAAAACAAGTACATTTTTGCTTATATTCAGATTCCACTTCAGTAATAAGAGCTAAAAAAATTGTAAATCATTATACCTGCACTTCCATAGTGGAGTGGCCATACATTTTTTCCAAGACAGTCACACAAACATTATGAAGACCCTGCTTGCGGGCAATGTGGGCAAGTTTGTTGACATTCCATGCCTTGTCACGGTAACCAAGATGATGAAGTTGATTATTTGTGTTTGCAAACTCTTTGAATGCATCAATCACTGCATTATACATTTCATTTCTCCACTGAAGCAAGTCATACCAAACAGACAAATTATCCCATTCATTTGGAGTCCTAAGCCTCCACGTTTCAAGAATGTCTTTTAAATCAGCATAAAGACCACCATGTACACCAACAGAAGAGCTTCCGGCTAGTTTGTTACCATTAGCAATATCTACTATAACTCGGGCTGATTCTTGAACCTCAACTAGTTGTTGGAATTGCTGCAAAAGAGGAATTCTTGCATGAATTGACATCTCAGGTAATTGCCACCACTGTTCCAAAGCAAGGTCAACACCTTTACCAACGATATTTTCAGCATCACCAACACCATTTGTATTTTTTTCGTGCAGAGAAAAATATGCTTGGATTATACGAAGCTTTGGAGTTTCGTCAACTTGAGCCTTTGGAATTACATGATCTTTCAAATATGCCCAATCAGGTTGTTTCCAGAGACTATCAAGTAAAATTTCATAATTATCAACAAGTTTACCAAAGTCTGATAACACGTCCCATTGACTGAGTTGACTCGCACAATGTAACCATTGCTCTTCCCAAAGACACATCTCAGCTTTTGGTACAGTGTTATTGTAAGTGCCTTGGGTTGCCTTAACCATGGCTTGGTAAAAGAGACTTTGAGCCCGCTGCCAGTAACCATGTTGAACAAGTGATAGCCCAACCCGTGTTTCAGCAGTAATTGACCGTTTCTTCCACAATCCATATCTCATATCTTCCTCATTCAGCAAACGGTAAAGTTCAGCAAGAGATTCGGAGCATTTTGTGTCATGCGGAAACAGCATCACATGACTTTCTAAAAGATTTAGTGCAATGTGCCATGCATTGTAAGTTTTCCCAATATATTTTATTAATTCACTAGGCATCCGAGGTTGAGGGTGGCTTAATTGGAGTCCTTCTAAAAGAGCTTGCACTACATTTGGCCTGTTACCCTGTTGCTTTTTATGGTAATCTTTTGATAACAGAGAGATTATTGGCTTAGCAAGTTTCACTTGTTCATCCTTGCATAAGGTCACCCAGACAATCGGAAACACCAACACCCACAAATGATATGCTACATTTGCATCTGTATGAGCGAGCTCTCTCAGTGGAATCACAAGATCACCAACCTGCAACAGAGTAAAATGAGCTAAACAAATGGTAAAAGAAATCTAAATTGTGAAAACTTGATACCTGAAGCCGGCTCATTTCACTCATAAACTTCGCATGCTTTGTGACAAGGGAATCAATGGTTAACGGAGTATCTTCTGCCACCTCAGATGCATCGGTAACCATAGATTGGGTACCAGGATGTTCCGAAAGAGAACCTGCAGCCAGAAGAGAAGTAACCTTGGCAGAATTTGGAGGAAGTGTAATAGGCTTATTCTCAACTAAGATGGCAAGAAGAAGATCAAGCCCTTGTTTCAGCCAGAATACATCACTCAAAGCCTCCCAATCCTGAACTTGAATAATGTACTGCAACCTTGTGAACAGGGTTTTCTGAAGAGATTCGTGATAAAGAGAGAAAAACTTCATCCTCATTTCAGGATCCTTGGCTCTTAAACCAAGTAAAAATAGTCTCTCAACCTTTTGAAAAACTTCTTGTCGCAAGGACAATGGATACCTAATCAATGAAAAGATGTAAACTTTAATGGGTTCACCAAAATTTTATATAGAAAACAGAAAATTTTGCGCTTACTTATTCGCATCTGCACATAGCCCGTAGAGGAGCTCGAGATATTTTCTGTCCCACTCTTCAAGAGAACTTGCAGAAAAATTCTGCGTATCAACTTGCGAAAGCTTTTGAAGAAAAGATACAACTTCTTTTGGAGTAAGAAAAGAAACAGAGGTTGTAGTCATTCCAGGCACACCGAAATCTTTATCAATCCATCCCTTTATTACATCAAGGATGCAAAGAAGCACTGAAGTATCGGTTCCTTTTTCAGAGAGCAAAGAATTTAGAATCTGTGTTATTGACTTTTTTAGGTCAGGCACTAGCATGACCCTTTCACCAATGAGTTTCATGATAGATTTAAGATTGGCAATAACCACTCCAACATCAGCACCTTGACGAGAAGAACTAACTGCAGAATCTGGGTCTGTTCTCTGGCCCTGAAACATGGAATTACTACCAATTAGCCCTATACAACATAATAAAGTATTGTATCAAAGTTCAAAGACATACTTGTCTTGCATAAGATCCAGGTGCAGACGCCAAATCACGTGCTAAACGTTGAAGAACACGAACTAAATTGGAAGGTTCAGTGACATTCTTTTGCACCTCTGCTAACGTTTGTATGATATACAGAAGAAAGCTAATCATGGAAGAAGAGTTATCTTCGCCAGCTGTTAGAGGAGCTGCAACAGATGCAAGGTGCTTCTGTATAAGGTCCTCAACCTTTTGGTACAATGATTTAACATCCTGTGGGGTACTAGTTGCTTCTGAAGGAAAAGCAACAAAAACCATTTTCAACAAAGAACATAAGGACTTCCCAGCATCTAACATTTTATACTTGAAACAAGGCTCAAGAATCTGCAAAGCATTATTGCATAATATGATTAGACCTTTAAAACACAAATCTGTAAGAAAACATTAAAATGCATACCTGAGAAATATGAATGATATTGTTACGGATGAACAAATGTGGTTGTTTCTCCAAAACTTTATTCATCACATCCAAACCCTGTGCCAGAGCTGTGGATGGGTCCTTTGACTGGGTTGGTGGAATGCTGTTTAGAAGCTTCTCTAAATAATTAAATTTAACATTAGCATTTGGCCACACTTCCAAAGCTTGTGATAAAAGATCTAGAGCTTGCTTGTACATGAGACTTGCTTCTTTGTCTTTTGGCTCTATCACCAAGGCTACCTGTTAGGCATATATTAATCAACTGTCAGCTGACCTTAAAATAAATTTTCAAAAATAAAAGTTAATTTTTATGAAGAAAACACTTACTCTTATCAGAAAGTTGATTATCATTTCCTCCATTGCAGCATTCGGCTTAAATTCTTCATCTGGTTGTCCAGTAGATCCTGGAGTTTCAATATTTGAAATTGAGGAGGCCCCACCAGGTGACATGACACCAAGAGATTGAAGGCCAGGCTCAACCTTTAACCGCTTAGTTGGATCTTCAGAAAATGCAGTTACATCCATTGGACGTGTAGAGTCGGCACCAGTTGAACCAAGATTTGACCCATCGTTATTCTGACTAGTGCCTTCACCATCATTGACTATTTTCATCTCACTTTGTCTTTGTCTCTCCCAATTGACAACCAACCCAGCAAGTTCAATAGCAAGTCTGCGGTTCTCAGAAGTAGTATTATATGGTAAACCAAGGCGACTGAGAGAATTGACCATCTGAGGTACAAACTGGGCCCTACAACTGTAGAAAAGGTCTGAATGGCGAACAATGAGTTGGAATATATGGATGAGATTAGGTATTGAGTGTCCTTCCTCCACAAGTATCTTTTTTGTGTAGCGTATCCAAATTGGCATTCGAGAATTATCCCCAATTGGCAATCTACGTGGAAGTGCTGGCATTAATATGTCAAGGGCTTGTTTGACCAACATTTTATTCTCTGGTTGACAAGTCCTAAGAAGGGCAACAAACACCTGCATATTTAACTGTGCAATTAGTAAGTTTCTCAATTTGATGCAAGATCTAAAGTAGCTAGATGTAAGCAAGTTTTATCAACTATCAGCTGATAAGAATATCTTCAGATACTGTGCGCCTAGCAGCTGATAAGAATATCTTCAGATACTGTGCAGGCCAAAACACTCCGGACCCTCGCAAGAATAAGTAGGATCTCTCACACTTGATATCTGTGACAAAGATTCTCATCTTAATCGCAATATGCCTCAAATTCACGAAGATACCTGCAGTATGATCTTTTCTGGAGCTTGATATGCCTCCAAAAAGTGACAAACATTGACAAAGGCCCACTGCTTACTAGCACTCTCTTCACGCTTTAGGTGATTCCACCCAAATTTTATGAGTTCCTTCCTGTGATGAACAAGGTCAGTCTGGAGGTATTTGAGAAGTAAAGTAGCAAGTTGTAGTAGCTCTATCCTCAAAGGCTCGTCGTAATCAGCAGACACCTATACAGGATAAGAGGATCAGTATAGGGCCCGAATCAATTTAATTTGGATAATTTATATCACTGAGTTATATAGACAAAATACTTGTAAGGGCCAATAACCCACCTCTTCAGGAGGGTCCAAAAGCTTGTCAACAATTGTCTTAATGATGGCAGTATCTATAACCTCCCATGTTTGCTCATTTTGAAATGCATGAGCCAGCATTGGAAGAATCAGCATTTGCATGATGACCACCAAGTGATCATGGCCCATTTGTTTTGATTGGAAGATGTTTAAAAAGTGCAAAAGGAGAGTTTTCTTCATGTTAGGAGGATAGCCCTCAGCCACCTAGATGAAAGGACACAATCAGATTTGAGAAGTACAGATATGAACTTTTGTTTTTATTCGGAAGTATAGGAAGTTGCATACGTATACATCCTCTTCCAAAGTGATTATACCTCAATTATGTAAAACTCCTTCAAAAAGGTAAAATCAATGCGTGTATGGTATAAGAAGATTGAGAGGATTTCAAACAGCACATTGACTTCAGTTTTATCATGGCGCAAATAGTTCAAGAAGCATTTGACCAGCCATTTGCTCTCTTTTACCTGCATTTTGTTACAGTAGAAAAATTAGAATATCACACATTACATGAGAACCAGAAAACAAGGTAGGAATCATTTTTTATTACATAGCAAGTGTAAAAGTCACTGAACACTTTATAGTCAACAAATAAATATTAATTCCGTGTTTCCAAGATGCATATGATACTCACTTGCACCAAACTCTGTTCCTGCTTATTCTGCAGCCGAGATATCCTTGCAGGGGACTTCCACAGAAGAACCAACGAATCAAACACAATACGGTTACTCTGCAACCATCCAGGCATGAGTTTGACCAATGTTTTTATAAGAGCAAGGCCTTGGAAATAAGCATCTGGCAAAACATTTGGGGCAGTTGGGTTAGATTGAGGTTGAGTGTTATCATCACCCCCTAATGAAGAACTTTCTAGAGACCCTTGTGCCATTGATGTCTCAGCTTTTGGAATGAACTCAGGGAATGCGCTTGAGAGTATCTTCTCTGGTGACTTTGCAAGTTCTTCTCTCAAGGGCTGACCAGCATCTGATCGAATGATGTACATTAACCTGGATCATGCTCAAATGAACAAGCTAGATGAGAACTTTAACAAAAAAGGGGTTCTAACTCAAAGGTAAACAAACAAATATTCTGAATCCTACCGGCGGAAATATTTTGGTTCACATAACCGAGCAAGAAAATAATCAACAGCAGCTTGTGGATAACGATTTAAGAACTTTGTCAGTGGAAGACGATAAGGACTGTTGATCTCACTATAAAACTGTCCAGGTGGAAGGGCTGCTTCTAAATCAATGGTCAAAGTTACAAGTTCATCAAGGAACTTCCCTGCTGCACTGGGGAGTAAGTGAAAAAGCTCGATGATAGCTGCATTAAAAGTTGATAGGAGCATATTTAGATATTAATTACAAATTTTATTTTATATAGAAAAAAGAGCATCATAGGATAAAAAACACAACCCACCTGCTGCTATTTTTGGTTCTTCACCACTTTTCCATGACTTTTGAATCTGTTGAAGCTTTTCCGGTTCCAGCCATCTCTTCAAATGCTCCAAAAGTTTGCCTCCCAAAGCGACATTAAACCAACTTGCTAGAAGTTCAAGAAGCCGCGCCAGGCCTTGCAGTAGAGGCATACTGAGGTTCTTTGTATGTGCCAAGTTAACTAGTATAGGCCTAAGGCTGCTCTGTAAAAGTTCCTTGGGCATTCGTTGCTGCAAAATAACCTAAATGATAACACCACAAAACAAAAGGTAAGAGCCAGTTGCTAAATAGGATATGTACTAACCACATATAACACAATAATATCAAAAAGCGCAAACTTATACTTCATTTCGGGAATGAGCACCCTATTATTTATGAAATATACCTGTCTCAATCCCTCTTTAGCAACAGCTACAATTTCTGGTGTCCTGCTTGTCAAGGACTTGAAAAACATGGAAATGATTTTTGCACGTAGCTCAGAGTGATTTTGAGTCTTAAAATCTGCCCACGCCATTGCTGTACATAAAAGTTCAATGCAAGTTGTGCGGAGTTTAGTCAATGACATTGCAACTTTTGGGTTCATGAACTTCGCAACCCACACAGTCTCATCAGACTCGGCAATCTGCAATGCTTCTTGAACAAAATTGACTAATTCCGGAGTCAACTTAAGAAGAGGGGGCCTCAAAGCAAGGCAAAAATTCAATGCAGTCACGGTCCCAACCTATAAAGTACACAGAAAGCTAACAAGCAGAATGACAAAGAACTCATGATTAGCTAATTGATTACAGGAAGCATGGTGTTCACCTGTTGGTCAACATTCTTTGACCTAAGAGGGCGCATTAGAAGAGATTGAAGCAAAGGCTGGTATAATGGTTCAAGCAGCTCAGACACTTCACTACCAGTTCTACTAGCCAAGAGTGCCAAACAAGACTGCACTATTTTACTGACTTTGACAGTTGCATTTGTATTTAATAACTCTGAAGCAAGAAATTCAACAACTCCTTGAAAACTCTGCCTGCGGGCTTCACTGTTTGCTTCGTCAACATTATTCACCACCCGGAGGACCTGAGTCAGCACCTGACTAGTTTCTTCTTGTTCTTTTGCAGCATAAACAGGAAGTCTTTTAAGAACAAATACAAGTCCTCTTACAACACGCACTTGGAAAACACATAAAGTTTCAACAGTGACTTTCCCCACTAACGCACCAAGACCAATAACCCCACCCATTTGGGCCTGCCAAGTAGATCCATAACAGCAGTGCAATAAACGAGGTAATAGTTGATCAAAAATGGGAACCCTGACACTAGGAGGGGGTGAATAAACAGGACTCATTGATGGACTAGAGACAATCATAGGTGTACCAGGGCCCCCTCTTGACATGAGAACGTCAGCATGCTTGGAGCGAGCTAGTAATAGAAGGGTTTCAGAAAAAATATTTAAAGCACCGAGGGCCGCTTTGGCATGGTGTCTGTTTGCATCCGCGAGCACTTCCACAAGAGCATCTAAAAAGATCAGTGGGTCCAATTCCTTTAAATTTGAGCTGCTACCATTTCTTGGTTTCAAACTGTTGCTTGTGTTGGATGACAGTAAAGGACCACCAAGAGGAATGGATGAAACAGGGGCATTCGTAGAGGAATTTTCCAAGTGAAATATGATTGCAAAATGGCGGCAAATATTGGCAACATATTCATCCTTGGGGTCAACTAAATCAGGCTCTGCACTAGCAGCAATTATGGTCATGAGAAGGATCTTGAATACAGATTTTTCAGCTATTAGTTGTGTTTTGGTCTTGACCCCCAAGTCAGTCTGAAAGAGAAGTTTATAAGCATCAAACAGGAAGGAAAACTTTCCAGCATAAAAGAACATAACAATCAAATCAATCAAGAAAACAAATATAACCTTGCTTCATGATATTCAGAACAACAGATGTAAGAAATAACTCAAAGAATATAGATTAGAAAACAATCCCCACACTACACCTAAGAACCAGATATAATTAAACAAACAGTGCAAATGAAGTTAGAAATTTTTAAAGAAAGTGCCAGTTTAAAAATGTTCATAAAGATAAAACCATGCATCTTTACACAAAATTTAGAAATTACACCAATATGCACATATAGTATTCACTATGCAGCCATATGCCCTAATGCCTTGTGTGTCATTGTACTTATGTTTTTCAATCTTCCCACATGGTAATGACTATGTTCACACAGCCAATCATAAAGACAGAAGTTAAAGTCAATATACCAAACACGGAAGGGTAACACATTATTACTTGATGAATTAACGTGTTAGTAGGACATGAAATAGTATAATTAGGTAGACAGTACTCCTACAATCCTTAAATAACCAACCAACCAAACCCAGTAAAATCCCACCAATAAGACTATTGGTAGGGTCTGGGAAGGATAGATGATAGGTATTAGTATCACATTTCCAAATTAAAAATATATACTTAACAAAAGCATAGTCATCATAAAAGGAAAATAAGTATTAAAAAGGGATGAAACCTTCATATTCAGTCAAATCTATGATTGTAAAACATTCAGCTCGCTACAAAGAGGAAGATGACTGAAATTTAGATTACGAATAACTAATTCTAGATAGCCTTCCCATTTGACTTTCTGCAGGAAGAGGATGAAATGTCAAAAAAGGAAATCGATGCAGTTCAAGTGTGAATCTTATATTAGGTGCTAGATAACGATTACAGCTGACATGGATCTTTCAAAATGGCTAGCAACAGTACATAGGCAAAAAGTAAATGCATGAACAAAAGGACATAAAGGAAAGATAAGGAAAAAACAACTTTCTTACATGACATTTATAAAAATGAACACGTCTTAAATAACATGTATAAGGAAGGTTACAGTTCCGTGAACAGTGTATTTTACATGACATTAATAAAAACCAACAACTAACACGTCCGCAAAGGATTTATAATTCTAAATAACATGTACAAGAAAGGTTACAGTTCCATGAACAATGTGTTTGTCTTTTTGCAAACGTAGATATTAATTTAATACATACATGTATATTTTTTTACGTGAATCATTGGTTAAGGGCAACAAACTTCCACATTTCCACATTTTGACTTTTCTCTGCCATGTTTTTGCCAAATATATTTTTTGCTGTTCAAAAAAATATATATTTTTGAGTTTTCAGAGATGACCAGTCAACCCATGTAGTATGGTTTCTAAAACGACCAAACAGCTCTGAATAGACTGAGAAGACATAAACCCCATTTTTTCCTCGTTTACCTTATATTTGTTTAAATTTTACAGAAATATAACACTATTTTATAAAATATACTTATATCATAAATTTTAAAGTAAGGTTGTACATATTTGAAAAATCAATTTCAAGTACCTTTATACAAACTTGCAAAAAGATAAGTACTCTAACAAATGTATAGTATTTACATTCAGTGATCACAAATCAGTATCACTAATGCACGGTCAACAACACCAACTTTAAACAATTAAATAGTACCAGCAAACTTTAAAAAGAATCAATCCAGGAAAAATAGAAGCAAGGAAAACCATATATAGCAAGCATTCATGATGAATTGAGATAGAACTTGTAATTAAACTAACCTTTACATCAGATGCATCAGATTTTCTCCAAGATGAATCAACTGATGAGACCAAAACGGTCGATAAGTGCTTAGATATTAATCCATCATCAATTACACGACCAGGCAAATCAAGCTGTGATGATAAGCATACTCGGAGGAACTTCAAAGCTTGTTTCCTATAGAAAGCGTCCATGCTACCGTTCTTATTTGTAACAGCTGCTATTGCAAGATTAATAAATCGATCCAAAGGTACCGAAAATGGGGTTTCAGGCTCAAATGTGAGAATTAATCTAAGTCCATGCTCTGGGTTTTCCTTGCACTCAAGTGCAAGTGGCTCTTTGAGAAATCTTCTATTACGACCACCCAACTTGCCAAGAAGTTGTAAAGATTTACCACCCCATGGGTATGGTGCGGGTCTTAAGTGGGACCATAATGCTAAAATCACTTCAGACATCACATTTGCCATACTTGGTTCCAGAAAATCAGGATTTAAGCTATCAATCCAGAACTCCAGTGTTCTCAATCCTAAGCTGACAAGTTCATCACTTCCATTAAGACACATTACAAGTGGTTTCATCAGCCGAGGAAGGTGAGGTAACAATGAACTTAACCGTGCGGGAAGTGTTAAGCAAAGCTCTAACAGAAGGTCTCTCATTTCTTCAGCTGTGGGGCCCTCAAGCATAGCCAACAACATATTCAAGCATGGTTGTAATGTGGGAATCAAATCTCTTAACAAAAGCTCGAATTTGCCACCACCTAGGGCACGGAACATTGTTCTAAGAAGTTGCAAATAACCAAGCGGTCTCTCAACTTCACTAGCATTTTTCATGCAGGCTTCGACAATAACGGGAACATGAGGCTGTAAAATACGTTCACAATCTGCTGGAGCTTTGGCTACAGCACCAAATAAAAACCGGAAAAGATGTAGAACAAGTTTTGCTGCAGGGGAATCTGGATGTTTCAGAACATCAAGTTTGCTGCTTACTAGGAAATTAACCAAGACATCTGCAAATGGCCTGAAAACCTTGGGTGCCTGAAGAAGTGTAGAAAATATGTGCACAAGTTGTGTGTTGGATATCATGCATTCAAAAAGTTCTGGCATGCATAACGAGAACATGTCCATAAGATCTCGAGGCTCCATGATAGCCAAAATCTGGGAGAAAAGATGGATCATTTCTCTCTCCTCATCTTTCTCCTTAAAAAGAGCTAAGCAACGGACACCACTCTTCAAGACACCAGAAGCTCTCCATACCTACCCAAAGCCGTTATTCAATTAGTATTAATCACCCCTATATAACAAAACACAAGTTGTTCTTTCATCGTTGTGGCTATTTGGGGGGATTTTATTATTACTTTTTATTTTTTAATCTATTATTTTTTTAGCACGAAGAGTTTAGGAAATGAGAGTCGTGTAACGTAGATTTTTTATATTTTTTATCTCCACGAATTTAGCACATGAGTTGGTGGTGTAATAGGTCCAGTCATCGTGTAACATAGCTTATAGGTTGTTGACTCAATAGTTTAAACGTTTAGATTGTTGTGTGGTTTTTTATTTCCGTTTTCTTTAAGCGTTTTATTGGTTTTATTTTTAGTTTCACACCATTGTCTTTTGGTATCTAACTGTTTGTAGTGTTCTATTTAACCAAACTTTTAATTTTAACGTTGTTGCATGGTCTTTTTCATTTTCGTTTTCTTTACATCGTGCTTTAGCAATACAACTATTTCGTATACCCGCGTTATCACCGCGGCAACGTGCGGGTAGTAAAATCTAGTTATTATGTTGTTCAGTAAAAGCATGTATTTGTACAAACAATAATACCTCTTCTTCTCTCAGCCCTTTAAATGGTTGCCCCATGGATGAATTAGGTGGGGTTGCTGGAAGCATCTGTGGAGGTGTCCCGTGAGTGGAAGGTGGGACCTGTGATCGGGGTAGATGTGCGTGTGTGATGCTCCATATTATTGTTTTCATTCCTGGAAATAAAAGAGTAGGGAAATAAACATTAGGGAGTACTCGGTGTGTCAGTTTGCATCAAACTTTTAAAAAACTTACTGAGCATGACATCAGTAGAGAAAACATTCAAGATAGTCCTTAAAATGGCAAATCAGATATAAGAGAAAGGAAAAAAGTTACCCATAACCAAGGTCTTGATCAGATGCTTACAATCACTGACTTCTTTCGAATGTTCCACTGGAACCTGAATATTTAGAACAGCCTGCCAGGTGGTTTGCATGTTCAATGTAGTGTCAGTGGCCATGTATTTATCACAAACATAAGTGTACAATTAAATACACCTAAGTTAAATAATGATTTGTTTTATTAAAGTCTCCTTTCAATATGTTCTTATAATGATAAACTTATAGAAGATTTAGTGTAGGGTTAAGTCTCGGGTCAACAAATTTCTAGCTACATATAACTAGAAGAAAATTAGAAGAAAATTAGAAGAAAATTGTACAGATATGATATGCTTCATAGCTACTAGCTTCTTCTACCTTCTTGTAATACTTAACCTGGTGGTAACTTGAACTATTTGTGGTATGAGTAGATTTTAATTATCAAACATTTTCAAAGGTTTGTGGTAATACTTAACTTCTTAACCAGGTGGTAACTTGAAGTGTTTGTGGTATGGTATGAGTAAGTTTGAATTATCAAACATTTTCGAAGTTGTGTAGATGTACGCCTCATATCATAAAAATGGGGTGTTCATGAGAAGAAGGTTAGACTTATCAATATAACCTGCACTGGTAGCTCAAGCTTTGATTTTAAGGTAGATCGATCCTTCCCTTCCTCTCCATCTTCCAGTAGCTGTCAGAGAAAATGAAAACAATTATTAGAAAGATGCAAGAATTATCAGAAAGCGAAGAAGCAATTAATATGAAAAATAACGCAAGGATGGTCATTTATTTTTGGTTAAGAAGCTTGGCATACAAAATTAGTGAACAAATGGTTAGGCATGACAATCTTACTCCTGTTCGTTCGCCATACTAAAGTGAACTAAAAAAGGATCACTTCTTATTAGTCGATTTCCACCCTTTATCTTCAAACAAATATGATTTGCTTACGTTATTATCTATTTTGTCTATTTCCTCGCCCTTTTACTGGAGAAGCAGATTAAAGGTGAGGAATCACATTATATACCACAGAAAACCCTCCACTATTCATTAAAAAAGGCATGACCTGTTCCATTTCTTTTGTTTGCCAATTTTGAATTATATCTATTTCATCTTGTGAACTACTCATTTTAGTCAATAATAATGGTCTGTCCAGTGTCTACCCATTTTATCCATGGATCATCTCTATTAGATTGGAAAAATATTCCTGCATCATTTACTTGTACTGTGATTGCATGTGTAGAAGTATTTGGAACTTACTTGTTTTTCTCAAAACTTCATTTGGTAATTGGTACTCAACATAGTTTGTCATGTATTCATACTTATTTGGTTGGGTCCATTGCAATGGCATTCCTACATTATTTGCTAAAATTGCAAGGGAGGAAGGATAAATTTCAACAACTTCTATCACTCTCCTCACAAACTCAATAAGCTGGGATAGCAACTAAACAAATTGTTGGTTAATTGCAGAATCTGACTGGAAGTGGGAAGTAATAAAAGAACACACAAGGATGTTGTCAGATGAAGCAGCAGCACTACAGATGTTGGCAGTGTTGCACTGTTGTTGGCATTAAGGTGGAGTAACAGAGGACATTGTTGTTAGTGATTTGATAAATCATAGAAGAATTGATGGAACCAAAAAGACAACACAATTTTCTTTTCTATTTACCTCCGGTTACATTGTTTGGCTGATTTAAGTTCAAAATACGTGGTAGCTACACATCAGAATCAGTGCTTGTGAGGCTACTGAGTACTAACACATAAGCTAAATTTTAATAGATATATGTCCATTTATCTGTTCCTTCAGTAAGCTAAAGTTAAGTTGGTCAGTTAATACAATTTCTTCCATCAATGTAACTTTTTAGTTCATTTTACCAAGAACTTGTGGGTAGCTAAACAGAAATGAAATATCTTCCATGGTAGTAGAAACGAGATTTTGTTAAAAACGGTAGTTGTGTTTATATAACACATAGAAGCTGATACCTGAGGGATAGTACGTTTAAAGGTGCTAAACTTCCCGACAAAAGCATCCAATATGCGCCCCTACACATAAACAAGAATCATCTAGTCATATTTCGAAAATAAAACCTATCTTAAAGTTGCCCATGTGAGCGATTGCAACTCCAGAAAGAATAGCAGACAAAGTCAAGAAGTCATATAAAAGCTTACCAGTAAAATCCTTGCTTCATCCATGGATGGCAGATCAACGCCTTTCTCGAAAATTGGCTCCACCTGCAACATGTTAATGAAGTAAACTTAAGATTAATAGATAATAACAACCAAACTAGATCCCTGGCACCTAAAAAAGAAAAGATATAGGGATGAAACATTCTGGGCCATTTAAACTGAGGTCCAAGTTATACCAGATTCAACATTAACCGTGCACACGTGGTGTGGATGCTGAGAGATAATGATGCATCATGCATATTACTCGAGAATAAGTAGATGATCCGTGACAACTGCAGCAAGATGATCAGATAAAGCAGTAAGAGAATTAATACAAGAAAATGCACATAACAACCATTAACATATCAATGCCTCGATATTGATAGGTATGACCATGGTAGATCAAAGCAGGAAGCGAAAAATAAAGTTAGATTGTGAATAAGAACTAAAATGTGTTATACTATCAAAAGGCAGATGGAAAATAAGATAACCAAATTAAAAGGACATGCATATCCAAGATAGTAAATGTGCTATAACTAACTAGTTAATACAAGTGCCATCGCATGTTGGGGTTAGTCAAGTAGTTAATATAAGAACATATACCTAAGACCCCCTTCTATGTATCTTTCCTCACCAGTTATGGATGTATATGACGTCGTTTACTTATCCCTCACAAGGTCATAGTCAATAAAAGTTCCTACAAATACGTTAAGTAGATGCGTTCTCTACTACACTGAACAGTTCTTTCCATTGATATCTAATATTTAACGCTCCTGTTTACTGATAAAGAAAGTTAATCTGTGATACATGCATGTGAACAGCTGCCAGAACTAAAATTCAATTGCTGAACCTGATATAGAATATTGAAGTATAGCATTATATTTTCAGAAAGCTCCAAACCTGTGACAGTGAGAGGTCTCCACGAACATGATGAACAATTTCTGCTAGGAGACTATATGCCAATGGCCTCAGTGTCTCAAAACAAGCCCGGCCAATTCCGACAAGAACCCTGACATTGTTCACAAAAAACTCAAAAGATGCTTTAGACATTAATCATTATGTCGAATGCTAAACACTATCTGAAGTAAATCAGCGAGCAATCTTATTTAAAACAGCAGGTCCCCTTTACATACGTCCTGATCAGAGGCAGAACCATGATTCTTGGTACATGGTTTCACCTCTTATAGGAACTTCTCATATTAAAGTAACACCTTCTATCTCATAGAATTACAAGAAGTACTTCCAAACATCAAGATCAAAACACAAGTTACAAATCCATCTTCTTTTAGAACCGACAGACACTGTGAATCACATTCAATTGAAACGAACAATGTCAATGTTGACAATCAGTAACATAACAAAGAGACCAGATGACGAAGTTAGCAAGCCATGTACAAATATTACCTCTCGTCCAAGAGTGTATCAATCAGAGGAAACAAGCCCCTCTTAAAATCCGTTCCAAGGACATGCTTCAATGCTATTAACAATTCCTGTACATAATAAGTATATCATATATAACAGTTTGCAAAGATGTGAGAAACATTAAACCATGGACAAACAAATCTATGCTATCTATCACCTTTCTAATGGAAACAGAGTCCGAACAAGTAACAAGCAGGTTCACAATGCTTTTACATATGCTTTCCTCATGTGGCCTAATATAATCAGCAAAGCTCTTCAAAAGGTAAGTGAGGAATGACACCGTCTGCAACAATAGGGCCAAAAATAGATGAGTATACAAGATTATATAAGTGCTCAGTGGTTAAAGATCTTAGCCTTGTCAATAATTCCATTATCTAGGCTGTATACCATGCATACAATAATGTTTTTTCTATTCACACCAATATTTTAAAATCAATCTTATAAATATGATATGCTGGTTGATGAGCAGCCACACTACTTCCAGTAGCATTTACTAGTTCATGTGGGAGAATATTGTTTCATTTATGATTTAGTAAGAGAGATACAAAGATGATCCCAATAAATTACCTTAACCTGAGCCCCTTTTAGCTCAGTGAAGTGGGTCTTCAAATGTGGTGGAACCTTGTCAGGACCGGGAACTGAGATAGCAGCAACCATCAATGGCAATAACTGAGGGATATTAGTCTGGACAAGCCGGTTATAGAGCTGAAAGAGAAACATAACCACCAAAGGACTCTCGGTGACAATCTTGAATGACCTGGTACTTGGATTAAGTTGTCCAGCCCCCGTGCCTGAGGTGGCGGAAGACCCAACCTGATCTGAAATCTCCATTGGCTTAACATCTTCACCACCAAGAGAAGGTAATGCTGACATTGATGAAGGTGGTGGGATTGCTGGAGCCACAAGTGCCCCACTTTCAAAGAAATGGCTAACCGTGAGTCTAAAGTTCTGGTAAATTTTACACACAAAGTCCAAGAAAGGCTGCACTTCAGTCTCCTGGGTCGGTCTGAAATTCCTCAATAGATCAAATATGATGCGAATGCAAATCAAACCGTTCTCCTCGTTGTCAGTAGTAAGGACATGCATTGCAACTTTTAGTAGCTCTTGAACAAAAGGCCTTAGCACTTCACTGTGAGGAAGGCGGTTAAGGATTTCAATAATAATGTTTCGCAGCTTGTGCTCAGGGTTGTCAGCAAACTGAGGCTTTGTTATGTGATAGAGAATCACTGAAAATGGGCGGAAGTAAAACTTAAGGAAATTTAAGTACTCCCCTGTATGTGTTATCTCTAAACTATCCCGCACCTCCATCGCCATTTGTAGCCTGTTTTGAATAGCTGTCACAAAGATAAAGACAATAATCAAATTGCCATACAAAACAAAGACTTAGAACTTCAGCCAACAACATATTCCAGCTCACGAAAACACATCGTCTCTTCTAAATCACAAAACACAATACATGCAGCCATCATACCTTCTCGTCAACCTAAACGATTCACTTTCTTTCAGCCTAGCTAAATAATCTAACACCTGTAAGTAACAAGTTCTACAAATAAAATTTGGCCATGCTCAATCCCTAAATCAATTTATATCAGTTTCAAATATACAATATCCTGTACTTAAAGTTCAAGAAGCATAAACGTGACTCGTTGAGGCTAACTATAAAACAGACCTCAGTCTCTGTTTCATAACAACTGAACGCCCAGGACCATTTTAATCAAATGAATTCGCCTATGGAACAAATTCAACCAACAAAAACTCATTTCTAGGTGAGCCTTAAGCGATTAAACTCAAAACTCGCCTATATAATCATACATCTCTGAACTGACCTTCCAAAATGAAGAATTCACAAACAATTAATAGAAATTCAGTAACTAGAATGCGTCATAATGTAAAAGGAGAGAGGGAATAGAGTGAATACGGAGGTCGGGTTCCATGAGGTGCCGAGAATGCTGCTCGAAATTCTGAATTGGACTCATGACTAGATAAAACCTAGCTTTACTCTGATCAAAATTTAAACCGATCGCCGAGCAGAAGTTGTACGTGAAGTTGCTGATTTCTAGGGCAAATTTGTAGCGAACACTTGCTTCTGTAGTTGATAGTAAGATTAGAACTGTACAAAACTAGGGTTTGGAGGGTGAATTTACGGAACAGAAAGCCTGATTCTACTAGTGATCTAAGGAACTGTAGGTCTGAAACCGAGGCTTGACTACGTGATCATTGAAGCAGGTCTCGCAGTTTGTAGAACGGAGCCCCTCGCGTAATTTATACAGGAACCACAAGTTTCAGTTTCGGGAGGGGGGAGGGGGGGAGGAGGTTGTTATGATATGAAATTGAAAACTTTTATAATAATTATTATAAAATATTACCCCATATATACATTTTACAACCTATGGTACAAATTTTTAAACATAATGTACAACCCCCTAAAGCATATAGTGTACCATTTTTTATGCGTATTGTACAAGCCCCTAAAGCATTGGATTTAATAGCTACAGTTGTCTTCTTAGGGCTATTTATGTCTTTTCCTTGAGAGCCAGAACATATCTTGACCGGATTATGCGTGTGGGTATAGGTTTTTCAGAGTGAAAGTCATATCTCCTTTTCCACCACGCCTTCAATCTCAATCTTTCTCTCTCTCTGCTCATTATCTTAGCATCAAGATGGCAGTTCAGGTTCCGAGGAAGACAACCTCGGCCGGAGACGCTCTATCGCGAGCAGCGACTGTCGAAACCGCCACATCTGACTGCTAGGGTTTCTCTTCGACGGCTCAATCTGGGGAAATAACCACCAAAACTGCAAAAGGTCATGGTTTCCGTTGAGAAACTGACGCCGACCATAGCAATCGTATGTCCGGTTGTTTTGATTCCATCGAGTCCAATGGTGGACATGGTCCTAAATGATGTGAGTTCCTCCTTTTCTATCGTTTCGCGCTTAGAATTTCAGTAGCAAGTTGTAATTTCTGTCTAGCTTTTTTAGGGCTTCAAACGAACTATAATATTTTTAGTTAGTGGCCAGATCTAATATTTTGCTCTCATCAGTGGTTTGCACAAGAAATCTGGGGGTTTTCAACGAGTTGATGCCGTGGTGGATTAATTAGTTCCCAAAAAGAAAAGGAAGGCCAACCATTTTTTTGGTATATGGATTAATTAGGGTTCTGTGCATGTCTCTACCTCATTGCATTTTATTGTTTTGTGTATTTGAAGTTTTAGTTTCTGCGTATTCATGATTGAAAAAATTTTGTGACATTGAGATATGTTGTTTGTTAATTTAAAGAAATCTGGATCTATTAGAGGTGTTGTCAGAGAAGATCAAGTTGAAATCTCTTAAGATTTTTGGGCCCCAATTGCAGCCACAAGGTCGATTTTGATAAGAACATCTAATTGATTTTGTATTCCTTTTTGAAGTTTTAAATTTTGCGTACTCTTTCTCAGGTTGAGGTATTTAATCAACTAGATTTTGATCCTCACATACAAATTAAAGGTCAGAGTATAATCAATAGATGAAGTACCCAACATGTGAATACAATGTGAGTTAAAGATTGCATGCTTTCAAAATCATTGTTTAAAGTCATTTACTTTTATGCAGCATACACATAAGGGTACGTTGTTTACGTGATCTTAATCGTGAATCGTGGTAATTAAAATTCTTACCTTTAAGGCAGGATATTGCAAAAGCTAGAAAGAGCCGTGTTTATGATGAACTGTTGAAGAAACGGGAGGTTCAGGAGGTTAGTTGCTCATGAACCTTTCACATATAATTGTTTCTAGATGGAGATAAAGTTGAGTCTCTACAAGATGTTATATGCAAAAATTGAATAAATGGCGCAGTTGATTACTTGATTTGAAGCCGAGCTTATTGCATCCATATTAAAGTTGTCCTTTATTCACATTCATTTTATTCTTAAGAACCACATTTCAAAATTAGAAAATGGGTAATCGGTTTAAAGCTTACAAATTTGACTTATTTAAATTTATGTGTTTATAACAGGTGCTATAAGTACTATTGGATTTGGCCTTATACATTTGCAGTACTATGTGGGTAGTTGGTGTAACACAAGGGTGCAGTAAAATCAAGCTTCAATACCATGGTTACAAACTTCCATCTTCTACAAGGTAATGACTTATTTAACTTCACTTTGTAGTGTCAAGAACGATAAACCCAACACTCGCTTAGGTTTCAGATTAGAAAAGGAAACAGAGGGTGGAAACGACAGTTTATTTGGGGTCTCTAAAACGGTCTGACTCCGCCGCGAAGCGCGGAATTGAGCCTCCTACTGCTCACAAGCTATAAACCCTAAGCAAGGAATTGGTAAGCATGGCTTATTCTTCCTGTTCTTTCTTTTAATCCAAATTGGTTATAGAAGAATCAGAAAAAATACTTAAAATAACAGTGAATGCACTTATTAAATAGGTGTTATATGCAATGCCAAATTGTCAATGTTATTTACATAATAGAATGCTCACATAAAAAGTCTATGATGCAAATTTAAATCCTTCTTGCAGGAATTGTTCATATAAAAAGTCAATGTTATTTACATAGTAGAATGCTAATTAATTGGTTGAATCATTCATATTTGAATCCCTTCTTGCAGGAATTGGATGCACTAATATTTGAGCTTAGAGAATGGATTGTTTGCTTAGAAATGTTGTGATGTTTGGTTTCTTCGTTTAAAATTAACATATTCGGCGCGTAAAGACCCCGCTGCGAAGCGCGGGTCGCAAAATTGACATATTTGACCTATTTTTTTTAGATAAGTGTCGATGATTAGGGGTTGTATATTGACTTTTGTTTTTGCAAATAAGGATACAGGATGAACAATTTCAAATTCAGCTCCAAAAGGTACACTGCCTTCAACTATGAAGGTAACTCTACAAACAGTTTCATATTTTTGAATTATGATATAGAGTAATAGAACTAATTACAACTTCGTTATCGTTTACGATTGTGAAGTTGGGGATTAAATCACATTAGTAGATGTAAAAGACCATATCAGGGTGTGCCCAGGAACAACCTTTTGGTAATATATATGATGTTCCTCATCTTCATATTAATCGAGTCTCTAATTGTATATTAGTTGCTTATTAGCATGTTGGATGTTATCACAGGTTATTTAGGTGGGAAGTAGCAAACATACGTCACCTATGTTATAGCTTCCCTAACCGCACTTTTTAAACGGGTCGGCTCCGCGGCAACGCGCGGGTCGTCCTACTTGTGATATAACAAAATGTAATAGTATATCATCAGTGAATCTAAAAAAAGAAATTATGATGTGTGAATTTGAGCAAGATTTGTAATTATTACTAGTTTTTTATCCCCGTGTGTTACACGGGTGATTTAAAAAAAAACTATAAATACAATCATAATATACGATAATTATGTATTTTTATATCTTTAGTAATTAAATAATTGGTTATTAAAATATTTTGGAATGCAATAAATAAAAAATTGGAAATACAAATCACTTCCATAATTAGGAGAATTGGCGGGAAAATTTGTTGAGGATGAATGTGGTGGTGCCACATGGCAAATTGTGATGCCAAAAACTTTTCTTTTATTATATATATATATATATATATATATATATATATATAGATATATAGATAGATAGATATATATATATATATGTAGTGAAAAGTTCATTGTAGACACCCCCATAAGTGTAGACAGGTAGACACCCTTTTTCACCATTAGATCTCTTGATCTAATGGTTGTGATTAATTTTCTTTTTTCTTTTTTTCTTTTTTTCTTTTTTCTCATTAATTAGAAACTTTCACATGTGAAAAAGAGCTATTTCACATGCGAAAGTGTCTACAATGAACCTCACCCTATATATGTATATGTATATATATATATATATACTAGGTTAGTAACCCGTCTACTACACGTACTACACGGGCTGAATATAGATTTATAATATTAGATAAATACAAAGAAAAAGATAATGATCAAAAATTTGAAAATTATGATTGATCTAAAAATTCTTATAATATATTAAATAATAATTTAATACATTTAAAAAATTTATTATGTATGACAACTTGTTGATTATTCCACAAAAAAAAACTAAAATTATTGAGTAATTAATCAAATGTACATTAGTTTCATCAAACTTTTAAAATAAAAATTTAGTTTTGATAAAATTGGTAATTATTTTAATTGATGATTCCTAAATTGGTAATTCAATGTGAGTTTGACATGTGGCATGGTGATGTGGACTCTTTATAAATAAGACATGTGGCACAATTTTTATTGCTTTATTAGGATTAAAGATGTCCGGCTCCATGTTTGTGTGAATGTAAGAACGTGTGATATCTGTTCAAATTTTTATGGTTGGATTTGAACCGGTTTGGTTTTGTGATCGGTTTTCTTCCTACACTATGAGGGGGTTGAGAGTTTTAAAAAGTAGTGAATGATTTGATTTACAGTTTATCCAAGTAGGTCGATCTGTGTGTTTGCGGCGTAGTCGGACCGTTTTATAAATTCGTTTGGTAAAACGATTAGAAATGCAGCAACCCATTTGAACAAACCATAATCTAGAAATTGGTATTAAAAAATCTGAAAGTTAACATTAACCATCAAGATATATTCACGTGAGAAAAGGTCCAAATGTTGTAGCCTTTGGAAGAAGAAGGAACTACAACAACGTGCATAACTTTGTGGTTGGGCGCTAAAGCTAACCGAAGTGTGAAAAGCTTGTCATTCAAGGGGTTCCTAAAGTATATGATTATATCATCCAGCCCTGTTTGGTCTTCAAGATCTTGGGTCAAATCATCCAACCCACGCACCTTGACCCCAAATGATATTTCTTCGTAAGCATCATCGTCAACGTTCCCGTTATCGACTACTCGATAGCACACCATCCTTCATTCGTTCTTCACGGACACACGCTCTAACAAATCATCCTGTTGTGTTTGCACAGACACTTCGTGAGCATTATAATAAACACGAAAATATAATATTAAACAGTGAGTAATGATAAAAACGCACCTCGGTAGGACCCGTGTTTATTGTTTCGGGTGGTGGCGGTGATGGCTCCGCTTGTCTCACTTCAACTGTTTCAACGTCCCACGGTATCCAATCCTGATGTTGGGAAGGAATGTCATGGGTAATCGAATGTCTCCATGGCGGTAACCCATCGTTTGCCCGTAGGAGATGGAAAAAATGTAGGATCAAAATCTGGTTACAGAGTTTAACCAATTACAATATTTTACTTAAGATTAACCAGGCGGAAACAAGTTAATCATTTACTATATTTTGGTAAAACAAGATGGAATCGAATACAAACCAGTATAACACTAACATGAATAAAACTGGGCACTATATTAATACTTGATGATTCGAAAAACATACATGAGTGATTTACACACACTTGGAATAAAAGGTTACAAGTGACTATATATAGTGCCAAAGAAATCAAGGACAACCCTTGATTCCTCGAACGATCATCTTGTTAGCATCTTGTCAGGCAAAGAGCATGTTGCGTCTTTGGAGATGAATCAGATATGTCAGAGACAAGCGGAAGAAGTTAAGTTGTCCGAGATAACTCGCCTTACCGAGGTAACTTGAGTTATTCCGGGCACATCCACTGTCCGAGATAAATCTGTGCTTCCGAAATAAATAATCTCCCGAGGTAACTTTAAATTATATCGGGCAGTTTGCTCATCCGAGATAACTGGTTACCTCGGGTCTTCTAAGCCTTCCTATATAACTTTACTTAGCTGATCAGCATCATTTCTTCAATTGAAATAATTCCTTACAATCTCCCCCTAAGATGATGCTTCCAAAATATTCTGAATAACATACTAGGTGTACAGACCGTCTCAAAATCTTCAAAAAACATACAATCGTCATTAAAATCGATTTCTTCTACTCTTCATTTGAATCCTTGCCCATATCAAACTGGAACAACCTATTTGTCATCATGATTCCAAGAATTGTCTTTCTGTCAGCTGAGTTCCATTGAGTTGGATCAATCGTCCCGTGTCTTGTTAATGATCCATCTTGTCGATGCACAATGTAGCGGCCATTGACAACATCAATTTCAACCCCTGAAACAGGGTCGTGTGATCTGATAGGCACAACAGATGTGTCAAAATGGATTATTATTGTCACACCCCAACCGACGGCGGAATTTACGTCGGGGCATGATGATTGTCCAAATGTTCATGACACTAATTAAAGTCTCAATAATTATTCATTACCAAATTCCAAGTCTTACAGAAGGATCCAATACACATAACATAACGTAAAGATAAAGTTTGATTTAATTAACTAGGTCCAAAGCATCCTAGATGTTAGCATCAATCAAGTATGGCTCAATCCGCATTTCCTGTAACATGTATAAAAATAGAGAGTGTCAACTAAAATAGTTGGTGAGTAAACATAGGGTTAGAAT
This sequence comes from Deinandra increscens subsp. villosa, assembly GCA_039602395.1. Classification (NCBI taxonomy): domain Eukaryota; kingdom Viridiplantae; phylum Streptophyta; class Magnoliopsida; order Asterales; family Asteraceae; genus Deinandra; species Deinandra increscens. Next base: position 9,557,260 of record JBCNJP010000011.1, on the reverse strand, counting down.
ACATATAGTAGTTTGTAAGCGATTCAAGTGTCTGATGTAGACTCAAACATGCATGAATAAACCAATATTGAATTTGCATAATCAAACCTTGGTGACTTGTACCGTAACCCGAATGCCGTCTATACAGTCAAATTCAGGTCATAGCTAGTTGTGATAGGTTTCAATCACCCAAATGCCGTCTATACAGTCAAATTTAAGTGGGTTGTCAGCCAATAGATCTATCATTTTTACCGTAGGTTTGTATGTTAATGATTACACTTGAAAGTTGAATTTTGCATAAAAACACCATAGTCTAACATATAGCATGTAATCACACATAGACATGATGTCACACCCCCCCCCCCCCTGCCAGGTGCGGGGGAGGGTGTGGGACCGGCTGTCCGTATCAGTTCCCGAGGCACCAACATAAAAACAAACAAACAAGCATACAAAACGGACATCCAGTCCTCACAGTGAAACCCTAGGCCGACTCGGACTGAGGATGCACATAGCACCTCTTAGCCGACCTGATAGAACCGATAGCCACCGGATATGACCCAGGACTGAACAAACAAGAGATACATTATTACAAGGGAAACATAGTCATAACAGGTCTTCGGAAACAAACATCATTCATTTATTATACAGAGCCCTATCCATAGTGACAACAACCATCATAATATTCCAAGTTCAGATTAGGTCCACACCTACACTTGCTTACCTGCAATATAAATCAATCACAAAGTCAACAACATACGTTGTTGGTGAGTCGTAACTACCATCATCACATTAACATTTTTTAACACATACAGATTATGAATTTATCATGCCGCACCCAAGGTCAACACTCAGATACTCTATGGGCACGTTGCGCGTAACCGTACGCTCTGTACGAGTAATTTTTAAGTTCAACATATAAGTACATATTCCCCATAGTAACTTAATACTAGAGGATCCGGGTGAATATGGATCGTTCAACTATATCGGCCGATATAATCCCTTATATGTCTAGTGGTCTCAACCTTAATGACCATAAAGTCTCTAATGACCCACATAGGGCATTCTGACTCACAGTGTTCGACAAGATAAGCATAACAGATATAACAGATACATCAGAGCAAACACGTGATCTCAAATAGTTAACTAATGAAGGAAGTCAGAGGACTCACAACAATGTAGTCAGAAACAGTATGCTAGACAGAAATCCGGGATTCAACTAGGATACCTTATCTTCGGTTTCTAGCGACCTATCAGAATTATCATGTATATACGTGTCATATATAATGCTATTGTGTCCCATAACAGTTTCAGGTTCAAAGTATCACTAATTACAGTCACTAGATCAACCGGTTAAGTTTTTGGTTCACTTAAAATCGACCAAACATTCTGTCATTTTCCTTCATAGGCATACCGCCTGGAAATTTACATTTCTGGGCGGTACACGCCAAACTATAATCCGAATTCCTGGTTTTAAATCCGGGCGTACCGCGCTGAATAATCAGAAGTTGGGTGGTACGCTGTAATCTGTTGGTCCCGGCTCCTGTTTTATTTTTCTGGGCGTACCGCTCTGCATGCAGAGATTTTGGGCGGTACGCCCCTGTCTGGCCCGATTATTTTTTCTTTTAGTGCCATTTTTATATTTTGTCGTTTTTGGGCCAGAGTCATTTGGGGAATCCATAGTATACCATATTGGAGTTGTCCAGTAGTCCATTTTTGGTCCATGATCTTAACCAAAGCATAACCCCAGTTCCCGAGCTTTCCATTTATGGTAAATGTCATAGTTTCGACCCCCGTTTCACACAAGTATAGTTAGGGACAGATTCCTTATGGTTAGGTGACCCAATTTCTCATTAATCACACTGACCAAAATTGATCTTATACTATCATAACTTATAAAGTTTCTATTTATGGAAAATCAACATGCATGCATAAATGGATTGTACCTTGTGGAGGAATTCTTGTACAACCGAGCTTTTCTGATTTCCTTGTTCTCTCAAGTCCCTAATCCAACTTCCAGGAGCAAATCCTTGATTGCATGCATGATCCATAACCATTTTCTGAGTGTATGATATTAAAGAAAACCCTAAATAACTTTCTCAAATCAAAATCAAGGAATCCTTACCTTGATTAACCTTGAATCTTGTTTCCACACACCTCATTCATCTCCCAAAAATGCCCACACTACTGAGTTGATGAGAATTCAAGCAATGGGTGAGGGTTTCAACAAATTAACATAGTCTTGTTATGAAAAATGGTGATTAGAAAGCTTACCTATGAAGATCCACCCTTCCACAAGACTTCTATGGCTTGAATGTGAGTGAGGCAGAGCTCTGGGACTGTCAAGAGAGTGCTCTGGCCGGAAGTGAGGCAATTCACAAGTGTGTAAGGCTATAAATGCCAAATTCCTTGTTTTTAACGATCTGGAAATGAGGCGTACCGCCCCAAAATACTCAATTTGGGGCGTACCGCCCGGATTTTGAGGTAGCGGGTATGCGTGGGTCCGATGGATGCCGCAACCCGACCCGTTTACCAAGCGGGTCGCGTACCGCCTGGGATTTCCTAATCCTAGGCGTACCGCCTCAAATTGTGTTTCAGGAATTTTGAATATTTTTCATTTAAAGTTTCGAGCTCGGATCAATGTTTTAGACACAAAGGTTACACATGAAATGAAATCGAATGGTTTGTAAATGAATAAAGATTTGATATTTGAATATGTATACATGTCACATCCCAAAACTTGAAAACGAAAGGGGATATGAATACTCACTTGATCAATAAGTGAAATATGAGAATAATCCGAGTGATATGAAGACGACCTATCGGTGTCCTAAATTATATAAAGACACCTTAAGGTTTAGTGATATGGGTCAAATATGTAAGTCAACTATTTAGATTAGTCGAGTCTAGTTACGTGAGTTAACCCGTTTAACCGTTGGTGATAATTATTTGTGTTTGATATATGTATATTTATTCTACGAACATAAATGTAAGTGTATTTGAATATTCAAGTAAACATGCTCTAGATTTACGAGTTATATTTCGAGTGAGTTGTATGAATGATATTTTCCAACTGAGTTGTTTATTTAGTTTATACAAAATATATAAAAACATTTGCTTTTTATAAGTCAAAAGTTCCAACTTAGTTTATAAAATGTATTTTATTAATGTTACAAGTATTAGAGTCTTAACGGACATAACGGAGATCCGTTAGATCTAATATTTAATATAATTGAAGTAAGTGTAATAAATAAATTTGAGACACGTTTTAATATAATAAAATTTCGTTGATGTTTATGCAAATAAAATAAAATTATGAATATAAATTTTACTATAGAAATTTAATTTATGATTAACACACAAGGTGCTTATATTTGAGGAGTATAAAATATTTAAGATTTGTGTTTTTTTTTTTAGAGATTATAGTTAACCCGAATGATCGACTAGTTCAAAATAACGACATAGAAATAATAACGAACGATTACTCACTTAAAGCAAGCAAGGAGAATGTTGAATCCACTCGTGGGTCTTCAAAAAACAGATAATTTATTTCTGTCGTGGAATTGGAAGGAGAAATGGATATATATTCGTGAGCGTTTTTTGGGAGTAAGAAACGAGTTTGAGTGTGTTTATTTTTGGTTCAAGCATGCCGTATTTATACATGAAATTTTAGCCTTTGGTAATCCTTGGTAACACTTGGTAAATCCTTGGTAACATTTGGTAAAACTTGGTAACACTTGCTAAATCCTTGGTAACACTTGGTAAATCCTTGGTAACACTTGGTAAATTTTTGGTAACACTTGGTAAATCCTTGGTAACACTTGGTAACACTTGGTAAATCCTTTGGGTAGTCTTTTGATATAAGTTTAATATTTAAAATGTTTTATATATAAAAAAATCAATTTATAAAAACTATATTTTTTAATAATCTTTATTATTTTACCACCATTAATATATAGTGTTGGAGTTGTCAAATGATTATCACCATTGGTTTCATGAGTTGACTCGGGTATGACCTTAACATACATAACATATATATAAAAATATATATATTACATATAAAATGAAACGAGTGTAAAAATAGAATTTCATGATTTGCTTGAATAAAGATTGAAATTACATGGATAACTGAAACGGGTCGGGTTACAAATATGGAAAATAAACGGATGTCACAATTATCCTCAACATCAAGGACTGCTCTTGAGCACTCAATCGTTTACCATCACCAGTCAAATTTCTCACATCACCAAGCTATAAATCTGATAAGTTCTCGAGAGCTTCATCATTACTGAATCTTAGAACTTCATAGAGTCCTAATGCCTCATTATAATATTATCGAGAGCAAGGATAGAACCTGGATCACTTGGACACAAGATGATCACTTTAACCACTCCAACAATACGTACTTATCTCTTAACTAAATTACATTAACAATATCTCTTAACTAAATTGCATTAACAATACGTACTTTTAGTACCGATACAAAATTCTAACATTGTGAAACCATAACTAACAGTCTAACACTTCTTAGATATAAATTAGAAGGTTATTGACTTATTAATGATGTACCTATATTAGAAAAAAGTGTAAATAAATGAAAATAGATTGGATTAATTAAAAACACAATTTGTTGTATTCATAAAAACAAGTCATTAAAATTTGTTACACTTTATAAATGAATTCGAACGTTAGATCACAGTGGCGCGAAGCACGGACGGGTCACCAACTTGTATATGACTAATAAGAAAATATTTTATCTAAAAAACTATAAAAAACAACTATTTTACTAATTTTTTATAGAAGATTCATATTTTTATATTAGATTTGTATTTTTTATACTAGATTTTAAATCCAATATAAAAAAATATTAATCCATTACAAAAGTTAATAAAATATATCTTTTTACAAATTTTAAGCAAAACACTATATTTATTTAATCACGCCTGAATATATTAGTATCATATATAATTCTTTTTATAGGTTTTAATAATTTTAATATAAATAAATTTATAAATCGCCCCAATGAGCCCATGTTGGTGGGGACAAATGAAATGAAGGTAGATTTGATTCATCCTTTCGATGAATTAGAACTTAGTTATTGCCGTGAATACATAACACATTATTATAATAATGATTAAAAGGAATAAGATGGTGCAACCACCAAAACAATAAACATCAACTTCAATTAACAGAATTCTAGTGAAGTGGAAGCCAAGATATAGATATGTACATAATTATATCTTTTTTTCTCCTCTTATAAATCATTCATGCACATCTTCATTTATTACACCAAACATAGCATCAATTGCATTGTGTGCTTTTGTTGCATGTTTGTGGTTTTAGGCTAAAACTCTTTTCAACTTTGGTTTTGAGAAGGAGATGGAGGGGGGTTTGGTTGTGAAAGGAAGGGTGGAAATCGATACGCGACAACCGTTTAAGTCCGTGAAAGAGGCCGTTTTGTTGTTCGGAGAAAAAGTTTTGGCAACCGAGGTTTATGCACATAAGCTCAAAGAGGTATCGTTGTTATAATTTTCCGTCGTGTTTAATCGAATAAACTAAATATTATTTATGCTATTTTATGGTATTAGTATTGATTATTGAATAAAGCTATAGAATGTAAATTATTCTACTTTTAAACTTATATGTTTTGTCACTAAAGTTCATGATCCGATGACATTGTGATTGCAAATGTTTAGTTAGAAACTTAGAACAAAAGGTAGACATTTTAGGCACTGTTTTTTTAATCAATATGTGTATAATATCATTCTCACAATACTAGGTTGTTAGTTAAAACTTAAAAGTATAATATAGTTAAATAATTAAATGTTTTTTATAGTATAAAACTCAATTTGCACAAATGTTTTTGGGCCAAATTAATATGTATTTTTATATATTGAGTTAAGAAACTACATTTGTTACTTGTGATAAATACATTGGCTTATGTTTTCATAGATTGGAAGCATAGAAAGGGAAAACAACCAACATGAAAAACCAAAACCAATTGTCCTTGAAGAGAAGAAGCAAACCCTAGAGAGATCAAACGATGAAGCAAAACTAATGGCCTACTATCTTATGTCGCTTAAGGAACAACTTGAAGAGACGAAATCGGAACTCAACCGATTGAAGACAACAAGAGGACCATGTCCGAGTCATTACACCACCATTGACCCCGAGATAGAGGAGATCAAATTTATGGAAAATCCGAAATCTGCTCAAGTGAAGCTACCAAAAGAAGCTAGAGATGAACCCGCAGATGATAATTTGTTTGATCGAAAACAAGACAAATCGAACAAGTTTCAAGCTCCTCCTCCACCAACCAAAGTGATTGTTGAAGTACCAAAAATGCATGAGACAAGTCCTCCATCTTCCAAGATCAAGAAAGCTAAAAAGAAGACCCTATTTCCCTCACTTAGTGGGATTTTCTCAAAAACTAAAGGGTAATCAAGAGATGTTATCCTTAAAGAGAGCTTTACATTCACCTAAACATGAGTTTTGGTGTAAACTTGGAATTTCAGTATGATTTGGTTCAGTTTGTTCTATTTCAATTTAATTTGTTTAATTTGAGAGCATCGTTTAAAAAACTTACAAGACTTAAAAAATGAAACACCTAAACACACCAAACTGCGCGTTGCGACGTATGGTATTTTGCGACCAAAAATCCACAGCGGTCGTATGGTATTTTGTTTTTCAAAATTGTTTTGATATTAGTAGTCTCTCTACTGTATTACCGTATTTTGCTAGGCAAAATCCGCAACGGGCAAAGGATATTTATTTTCCAATTTATTTTATATAATAATCTCTCATTACCTATATTACCTATGTATAAAAAATACAACCATGTATTTTCTATCGTGTCCTTAATATTCGTCATTAACATTAGGGTGGAATAGGTAAAACACATTATTGTATTTTTGTGTTTTGTTTAATTAATTCGTTTAATTAACTTTATTACAATTTTTTTTATTAAACCATAAATCTTTTATGTAAAAACCACGATGTTTAATAAAATTATGGCTAATAGTGATTAGTGTTTATAACCGAGCCGTGGTAACCTTATTGGACCCGATAAGCAATAAGTGGTTATCAAACGGTCTCTAAATGCTGTGTTTGGCGCACTAGTTGAAAAACTAGCTGCTAGCTGATAAACTATAAGCTAGCTGATAAAAAATAACATTTGGTAAAAACTAGCTGTAATGTAAAATAACATAAAAGTACATGTATAAATAAATTAAAATATAAAAACAAAAAATATAAATATTTTTTTTGAACGGTGAAATATAAATAAATTAAAATATAAACACATAATATATTTGATTAGATTAATATAAATTTTAAATAACACTCTTTCAGTTATTTATACTTAAAATAAATTTCTTACATCCCATATCATAGTGACAATATTTTATCGTATCTCATGGTATGACTCTAGTATTCATTTATAAGTTAGAAAATGGTAAACTAAAAATATTATAAAAACTACTTAAAATGCTACTCCAGCTAACTTTTTAAATAGTTTTTCAAAAGCTAGCTTAGGGCATGCGGTATACCGCGTGAAGGAAGGCGTTTTGGGGGATAACGGCGTGGAACACCGCCCCCCCCCCCTATGCGTTTTGTGTTGGCGTGAACGAATCCGTGGACATTTACACGGCGTTTTGTTCAAAATTTGTGGGTAAATGCCCATGTTAGACATAATTTATATATATATCTAAATATATATATATTACGTATATATATACATAAATCTTATTTATGTCCTTTATCATTTATCTTAAATAATCAATTACGTATTTAACCCTATCTGGTATTACTTGATGGACGTAATTACCCTTTTAGATAGACTAGGGTTTCCCCTTGGGTGTATAAATAGGGCCCTTAGGGAGAGATTAAGGGTAAATCACCACAACATATATCTCGACCTCTCTCTCTTTCTCTCTCGGCTCTCTCTCTAAACCGTAATACCCTTTACGGTTTCTACTCCATCTTTAGCATACACCCTAAAGGGGAACCAAGGCTACTCACAGGACGGACAACCTGACTTCTGCTGATCTCAACCAGATGACTACAGGTAATCTTTATTATTATTATCTGTATTTTATATTAACGATTTCAGGATTCGATCAACATGTGGTATCAGAGCATATGTTGCTCAATCGAATCTCAATCTGAATTCGTTTACCTTACTATTTTCGAAATCATAAAAGGGTTTTCGAACCTGATTTAAAATCCGAGAAAACCCTAATTCGTCAAAATCAATAATAATCGGTTTTACATCAAATTTTTAAAACCGAAACTGGTTTTAGTTTTCGAAAAAATCGAAACTGTATCAAAACCCTAATTTTTGATTTCGAACAAATTTAACTTTTCGATCGAGATTCTTATTTCGATCGAAAAGCTCATATTAAAAACTCAATTCTTATTTTTCGATTGAAACTGTGGCTTGGTTCCCTGCTTTTCGATCGGACCATATGGCTTTTCGATCGGTTTTTCGATCGGGCCATATGGCTTTACTACCGGCTTTACTACCGGCTTTCCTACCGGCTTTCCTACCGGCTTTACTACCGGCTTTTCTACCGGCTTTCCTACCGGCTTTACTACCGGCTTTCCTACCGGCTTTACTACCGGCTTTCCTACCGGCTTTTCTACCGGCTTTTCTACCGGCCTTTTTTTATTGGCTTTTCAATCGAATCATGTGGCTTAGACCCTGCTCTTCGATCGAAAAGCTTACTTTCCGATCATATGGCTTCGCGATCGACTTCTCGATCGGACCATTCCACTTTTCGATCCGATCGAAAAGTCCACTTTTTGATCGAAAACCTGCTTTTCGATTGACTTTTCGATGGACTTTTTGACCGACTTTTCGATGGATTTTTCGGTCGGCTTTTCGATCGGGCCATACGGTTTTTCGACCGGCTTTTCTATCCGATCGAAAAGTCTACTTCTCGATCCGACACCCTTTTCGATCGACTACTTTCCGATCGGATACCCGCTTTTCGATCGGGTATCCCTTCGCGATCGGATACCGGCTTTCCAATCGGATACCCGCTTTTCGATCGGATACCCGCTTTTCGATCGGGTATCCCTTCACGATCGGGTTCCTCTTTTCGATCGGAAACCCCTCTTTACGATCGGATTCCCTTCTTTTCGACCGGATACCCTCAGAAAATTTAACAGGGGGCTAACTATTATATTTGGGGCTTAACATTAAATTTAGTTTTGTTTAAAACCTTACAAACTTACGTTTTACAAAACCTAACACCAATTTAAATCAGATAACTAATTAACTTGTGTAATTCATAGTTAATAACAGACATCTAAAAAGGTTTCAATTCTGGCCAACGCTGATTTGTTACCTACATAATGTCATTTAACTTCTTCTCACAAGTAAACTTATTATCACTGGTTTAAAATCAAATTAGATTAATTTATTAACTTGTATTAGTTATTGACATGTAGTAATTCTGGCCAACGCTGATTTGCTACCTTAATCAATGTCAATATAATTTCTAATACTAGTTAACTTATTTTAAATTAAACTAATTTATTTGCTTAAATTGATAACATTTTTAAAACCTCGATTCTGGCCAACGCTGATTCGTTGTTTTTGCAATGATTATCAACTAAGAATTAAGCATTCGCCTTTCGTATACAAGTGTTTCTTTTCTGGCCAACGCTGATGAGTTGCACATGTATTCAGCGAAACTAACTTGTGCATAAAGCTTATGGTGTATCATTTCTGGCCAACGCTGGTGTGATACATCACTTTATGCACAAACCCTTATCTTGTTCATAATGCTTCGGTGATAGGCAAGTAACCAACGCGAAAGCCGATTCATTTAAGTAGAACCTAACTAGTCTGTTATTTTGGTGATATAACAGACTATATCACATCTTCTTTTGTTTTATAATTGCACATCATTACTATTTATAAGAATGCCTCATTATTGCGCCTTAATTTAAAATTGTGCATTCTTTATTATTGTGCCTTAGTTTTAAGTACCCCTTAGACTCACTCTTAGATATTCTTTTGAACTAATTTAACTTTTAATTTCCATAACTAATCCACTCTAAATTGAAAATCACTATATGTTTCCGTAAATGTTTTCCTCTCATCATAATAATCAAAATCCCTTTAAACAAAGGATATCAGGGGAGATGTTTCAGATTTCCTAATCTAAACATCGTGTAAGTAATAAAATTAGGTTAATGATTTAGTGAACATATCATAATGAAAAACATGACCCTTACAGGGCTCACACATGTTTCAAGCTAAACTTTTCTAGTGCATTTCTTAGTGAATTCTTTCTTAGCACAATTAAATGCTACTTAAAATTAGCCATCATGAAAATGAGTGCTTTATACCATTGTGCATAAAGGATAAATAATGCCTTAGACTAGAAAAGCAGATTTGTTCACCTCACTATCACTAACCCTTATATTACAAAATAACTTAAATAAGGAGGATAGTTCCAATTTCTAGAATAAGATACAAGAAAGCTTCCAGTTCTAATTCCTAATGGAACAACTGGCTAACAAATAATAATCAATAATGATAATTATGCCCACATAATTTTTTCTTTTTTTTCCAAACTAACATAGTGAATCGAAACTAGTATTATAAAGATCTCTTACAATCAATACACTAGAAATAAACCCTAAAACAACTATAATGAGAGTAAGTGACAAAATAAATGTCACATTTACCTTAAATCTCAAAGTTGTTGGTTATACTTATCTAGTTGTTCTTATGTGGATTGAAATCTTTATAACTTATAACTAGATCATAAATGTTCACTATCTTTGTTATCACGTAAGTGAGAACTTAACAAAGACAATATATGTATCAAGGAATAAGCAAGGTTCTACTAGAGTTCTAACTTACCAAAACTCAAACATATTGGTGAACCTTATCATAGAATGAAATATCTGGGCATACAACATTTATCACTCAAATAACTGATTATTTATTCTTGTATCTAATTAAGGAGAAACGCCTTTCTCACCTAAAACTTTTAAGGATAAAGTTGACATCAACTTAACCATAAAATAAAAGTTGTGAGATAGACCTAACAGATGAAATACTAAGATTGACATATAAATAATGGTCACACTCTCAATCCTTTACTAAGGATCATAGTAATGTGAACCAGTAGATCATGTATGGTACTTCTAAAGATACATCATTAAGTTATGTATCTAAGTATCCTTATAAACATGATAATAAATATGTCATCTCAGTTGTTTTGGTCAAAAACTGCCTAAGCAATTAGTTGATCAAACTTCGTATGTGAGGTAGCGTGTTTGATGTAAATAAAGATGAGAATGTAATTGCGAAGATTGACACGAGGATGTAATGAGGGAAAATCCAGGAATCCTTGAGTATCCTCAAGGAGCCTAGCAAAAAACCTCGGGGGCCGGTTCAAAGTACCTGCCTCCTAAAACTTTTATATAATGAACGTTCTTAGTACAAAGGAAATGAGCTCGTTATCTAAGCGTAGCAGAGGATCGTAATCGTAAAGGTGTGTGTGTGTGTGTAAGCCTAGAGCTCCATTAAATACGAATTACATCATAACAACATCCCCTAAAAATTAGCAACTAACTCCACGTTCTCCAATTAGCCATTTGAAGTCCACTTGGTCCACGTTTATGTTAGTTGACCGAGTCTTTAGGACACGTGATCCATGCTCGAGTTATCCTGCGAACAATGAACAAAAAGGGAAAAGTAATGGTTAGTCAGGAAATATAATTCAGGATCCTTACAATGATGTGCTTGCGAGCTGATTCGAGCTGCTCATAATCTCCTGAATTCTAGTACCAACATCAGTTACATATCTATTCCTATATACCAAGGCTCTTAAAATAGCAACTCATATGCTAAACAAGGTTACCTAAATGTCCCTAAAATTCTTTCTGAAATCCGGACATGAAGACAACCAAGTATAAACCATATGATTAGTTATTAGCCACAATTAAACCTTAAAATCCTCCACACTAAGCATGTTGCATACCAAGTCCCTAAGAAATCCTAAGTTTAGTGGGAGTAGTCCAAGTCCTTAACTATGACTTGTCCCTTAAGGTCAGTGGGAGTAGTGAAAAGTCCTTATGCATGGCTTGCCTAAAAGTACAAGAGGCGGGGGGAGAGACAAAGTTAAATTTAACTCTGAATTTAACTCTGATTACACCTCTTGTACACCACGCTACTATAACACTGATCCACTTCCACACACTTAGAAAATAATGTTACTCATAAAGTACCTGACTTAAATTCTGAAGAGGAAATCTATGAAACTATTAATGCTTTGCTTCAACCCGTTATATCCAGCTTAGTAGGTCATCAAGGTATGAAGTTTCCAATTAACTTTGATGATTATGAACCTACCTTAATAAAGCTTACATGGATATTGGAAAGATTACTAATCATATCTCTTATTCTAGAGCCATTATTAGCAATCAATCAAATCATCTGATGGAATAAAGCTATAATGAGCTTAACTCCCTAAAATCAGAATAACGTTAGATGTTTAGTTTTCCATAGCTAAACTGAAACCCGAAAGGAGAAATTAAATGTTATAAATTGTGATTGGTTTCTAAAGGCTATTAACAAGTTAAGAATTCCTTTTCTAAAAGGTTATTTGAGAGATAATTATTGTCCTTATTACTCACTCAGCTCATAATTATGAGTGAGATTTAACGGACTTATAAAATATCTTTCCTTAATACTTACTTAACATAAAGACATGTTCATAAACTAAACTTAAGGTTCAATCCTGAAAGTTAAAGAACACTTAGTCTTTAAGATAAGTAAATTCAAATAAAGGGTTAATATAAGCAAAACTCATAAGTGAATTTAAATTTTGATGATGTTACAAATGTAATCATTCTTCATCAAGAATAAGTGGATAAATAGACCTACCTTAAGATGAGTAGGAGCAACTAATACTACATTTGCCCTTATATATATATTATTTTAGGCAAATAATATATTAGTCTTGTTGCATGAGTCAAAGCGACTTGTTCTCGCATAATTTTGACATTAAATTCTTGAAGATGCTTCTTATTCAATAAGCATCAATATACATCAAGATCAACCTAACGAGACATTAATTAAGTCTCATTAGATTAATTATGTGTTCAACACATTACAACATGCAACGTTGCTCTTAGTCTGTAACTCTAGTAACTAAAGGAGATTACTAATAAAGGTTCAAGAAATTAAATCTTATGTTCAAGTCTATGCTTGTTTAGATATTGCCTGCATTGCTAAATACTAGAAATGATGAAGATCATTTCCTAAGCATCTAAGATGGCATAGCAATATCTATAAGAAACGAAAGACTATAATTTGAACTATAGAAGAAGTGAGAAACTTAAAGCAGTTGACTATCTCTAAATTTTGACTTTATTGTATTCAAAAGATATTAAATGTCAACTCAGGGGTATATCCTTATGTCTGCGGACATATTTATCTAATTCATGGAAGAGTCATAAGAAAAATGATAACAACAAGTTATTATGACATGATATATTTGTCACTAAAACATTGTTGCTAAATTTATCATTAGACTCCTAAACTCCAGATAAATAACGTATTGAAGACTTACTGTGATAAAGTCAGCTACCCTAATTTATTAAAACAGTAACAGTTTTGAGCGGAGCTGCATTAAATTTTCGATACAAGTTTTGTTCATTTAAGAACAAATAGAGGAAACTAACTTCTTGTATTGAAAACATTCATGATATGCTTAAAGATCCTATAACTAAAGGTCTATCCTCATAAGTCTTTTCTGAGATCTCATAACAAAGACGAGGTTTACTAATGACCAAGCATATCACAATATGAATGACTAATTATTAATTTTCCTCATACGTTTGATTTTGTCTCTTAATATGTTATGCATGCCTTATTGACATATAGACAATCTTATTATAAATCAACGGAAAGGGCTTACTTTGGTAATTGATTCTGAATTTTAAATTTGGGATTGTAGTATGATTAATGGGGGTCTTGAGTTGGATAATCAACTCTATGACTGTATTTTTCTGCTGCAATTTTGGTTTAAAATTGAAATGAGTATTAAATTCTGATCAGACTTATCTAATACCTCATATAAATGATCATTCGGCCAAGTGGGAGAATGTTAGACATAATTTATATATATATAAATCTTATTTATGTCTTTTATTATTTATCTTAAATAATCAATTACGTATTTAACCCTATCTGGTATTACTTGATGGACGTAATTACCCTTTTAGATAGACTAGGGTTTCCCCTTGGGTGTATAAATAGGGCCCTTAGGGAGAGATTAAGGGTAAATCACCACAACATATATCTCGACCTCTCTCTCTTTCTCTCTCGGCTCTCTCTCTAAACCGTAATACCCTTTACGGTTTCTACTCCATCTTTAGCATACACCCTAAAGGGGAACCAAGGCTACTCACAAGATGGACAACCTGACTTCTGCTGATCTCAACCAGATGACTGCAGGTAATCTTTATTATTATTATCTGTATTTTATATTAACGATTTCAGGATTCGATCAACAGCCCAATCAAGTTATGCCACCTAATATTCTTTTTATTTTTTATTTATTTAAACTAATAAAAAATAACACAACATCACACCATACCACACCATGTATACCCTATCACACCATACAAATGATGTTATCCAGTCATCGTCCACGTGATATGATAACACCACTTTACAACACCATGTATACCACATGCCCAATGGCGCAGCTACTAAGGGGCGGGGGGGGGGGGGGCGTCCGACCCCCCGAATTTTTTTTTGCGATATACGGGGTATATAATTTTCGTGTAGAAAATTTTCGATATACTCCGGTTCCCCCCCCCTCCCCCCTTCAAAAATTACCTAAAAGTTGACGTTAGAAAAAAAAAATTTAGATCCCGACCCCCACCTCAAAATTTTTAGTTTCGCCACTGCATATGCCCTTATAGCTTATGAACCACGACCTAAATCGGTTAGCGAAAGTCTTGACAACAAAAGAGATACTTTTGTTTGTTTGATGTGGATCGGGTCGGGTGAATTGTGATGACGTCACTTAATCATCACGGAGGAGACAGACGGCGGAATCCAACATCCGGCCATTAAAACACCAATTGCTTCCTCACTCTCTCAACAATTCAAAGCTTTGTTATATCTATTAAATTTGAAAGAGGGAGGCAGAGGCGAACGATATTCCGGTCGCCTGTTCGTTCGTTCTTAGACAGCCTTTCTTTCTATGGCGGGTGAGTTTTTAAAATCCGTTGAATCCCTAACATGTTGCTTTTACCAGTGTATTTGACGGATTTTGTGTGTAGGCGGACAAACAGATGGAGAAGATAAAGTATCATTAGAGCTTACTGAAGAAATTATCCAGAGCATGGAAGTAGGCATGGCGTTTCGTGATTATGTATGTAAACATCTTTCTCTCTAATTGAAAAATATCCACTTCAATTTATCAGATTTAGTATTTTTGTAATTAATACCGTAACTGAGATCCATCAAATATATAGCTCCATACCTGCCTGCTTCATTCATATGCCACATTTGGTTGAAATTCACATTTTTTTGGGAGGGGGGATGGAAACTGCAAGGTGGGCATGATCCACCAAGGTTTTAGGGTTTGAAAGAGTTGGGGAAGGAGTGCGGTTTTCGTTGGATTTAGTGAAGAGGTGGTTTTTGGTGACTCGAATCCGTGACGAATGAATGTTATGTCTTTGGCTTGTTACTGCTGAAAATGGGGTTTACATCTGTTTAGGAGACCTATTAGCATATTGATAAGGAAGATAGGAGATTGACTCATATATGTGGAAGGATTGAAAGTGTTTTAGCCTAGTTGAACCAAGTAGAACGATTTTCTGGTAACTCATTTGCTTGTAGGCTCTCTTCTTTGAAAGCACAGATAATGCTGTTTTCACAATATGCCATGGAAGGCAGATTAAGGCTTTAGCTTGTAATTCAAAGGAGGACTTCATGTTACTTTCCAATTATAATGTCTCAATTAAATTATGTTTTATCACTATAAGGTTCAACATCTTCAAGAACTCAACAAGCAACCAAAGTATCATCTGTGGTTTTCTATATTATATTTATGTTGCCATAGTGAGACTCAAGTGGAAGTCGGTTAATGCTTTTGTGGTGCTTAATATTATTTTCGTTTATCTGACCATGATAAGTATGCTTAGCATCTGTTTTCCCTGGCAGAATCTGGATATATAAGTTGATTATGGTCATAAAGTTGCACTACAATTTTGTGTCTAGTTAATCAATCCATTGAAACAAACTTTTCTTTTATTGCAGAGTGGTAGGATAAGTTCAATGGATTTTCACCGGACGTCAAGTTATTTGGTGACAGCTAGTGATGATGAGTCAATTCGTCTCTATGATGTGGCCAATGCATCGTATGTTTTTTGCTTGTCGCATTAAATTTCTGAGAAAAAAAGGAATGAGCTGTCTGGCTAGGCAGTAAATGAATTTTATTTTTATATCTTTTTCTTTTTAGAGTATATATTATTATGTGTTTATTTAGTCTAGTGTTAGATTATTTTTTAGGTTGGAATATAAGAACCATTTGGATGTAGCATTTAATGTAGTGGTCTAATCAAATGATTTTTCACTGGGAAGTAACTAAAAGGAACACAATTGGCAGTTCTAAATAATAAAAAATATGGGTTGTCCTCATCCCACCCTCCTCAGACCCTACTGTTGAGTGGGATTTTACTGGGTATGTTTGTTTAGGTGCTAAATGATCATGGGATAGAAAATG
The DNA here is from genome assembly GCA_039602395.1 of Deinandra increscens subsp. villosa. Classification (NCBI taxonomy): domain Eukaryota; kingdom Viridiplantae; phylum Streptophyta; class Magnoliopsida; order Asterales; family Asteraceae; genus Deinandra; species Deinandra increscens. Next base: position 9,540,515 of record JBCNJP010000011.1, on the reverse strand, counting down.
CATCCAGGAATATTTTGGTGCAAGGTTGTATTTTGTGAACGATCCTCAAGGTTAGAGACAAAAAGACGGTCAATTGCGAATTGTATTAGTTAATAGATTTGTGTATTAACTTTTTGTTTATCACCGGGTAAACACATTCTTAAATCATAACTTGACCTGCTCTAAGTGGATGTGTTGACTTTTTGACACATATCGCTGCTGTTGTGCACAACATTGTTTAACGAATTTGCATCTATAATTGTATATAATCTTAATGTCCAGTTGCTGATAGTTACTTGATTTTCTGTTACTTTTATTGCATTGAGTAATTTCTTATTGGCAGATGTTTGAAGACAATTAATAGCAAAAAGTATGGGGTTGACCTGGTGACCTTCACTTCACACCCCACAACTGTTATATACTCCTCTAAAAATGGATGGGATGGTACGTATATGTTGATAATTTTTAATCTATACATTCTATTAGTTTGTATCCTTATTTTATTTGATAATGCAGAATCCCTACGGCTTCTATCATTGCATGACAACAAATACTTGCGCTACTTTAAAGGTCATCATGACAGGCAGGAACTCGCATCATATGCCATTTTACATGTGTGCAATTGCATACCAAATTATTTTACCAGATTAATTGCTTAAAATTTTGCATTTTGATTCTTGTAGGGTTGTTTCTCTTAGTTTATGTGCACGGACAGACCATTTTATCTCCGGCTCTCTTGATAGAACTGTTCTGCTTTGGGATCAAAGAGCTGATAAATGCCAGGTTGTTTTCAGAAAATGTATGTGTGCATTTGTGTGTGTGTGTGTGTGTATATACATATATATATGCTATGAAGCTAACTGATTAAATTTATGGATTTAGGGCCTTTTACGTGTACAAGGAAGACCAGCTACAGCTTATGATGATCAAGGCCTTGTATTTGCAGTTGCTTTTGGAGGATCGATAAGGATGTTTGATTCTCGCAATTATGAAAAGGTTATAGTTCAAATCCATCAAATATTGTTTATATATATATATATATATATATAGGGAGAGGATCATTTGAGAACCAATTTGATTTGAGAACTAAAAAGAATTAATTTGAGCCACAAGTTTATTACATGTATCCCCCATCCCATAATTGTAGTGGTCCCCTCCTGAAATTTGTGGTTGAGATTTAGTTCTCAAAAGTTCTCAAAACAAAAAGTTCTCAAAACAAAAAGTTCTCATTTGAACCTAACCCTATATATATATATATATATATATATATATATATATATATATATATATATATATATTAAATTTGAAGTTGAAGCATATATTAAATTCTTGAATTTTGATCTCTTGAAGGGTCCTTTTGAAATATTCTCTGTTGGTGGAGACGACTCTGATGCAAATGTTGTCAAATTCAGTAATGATGGTAGAAGTATGCTATTGACAACTACAAATGGTCATGTTCATGTACTTGATTCCTTTCGTGGCACACATGTAAGTATTTTGAAATGCTTCAAAATGTTAGGCTATGTTTGGGAGTGCTTATTTGAGCGTAAAGGTGCTTTTGGGTGAAAGTGCTTATTGACTTATGACTTTTTGAAAAAGAGTTTTAAAAAAAAATGTTTGGATTAGCTTTTAAGGTGAGATTGTTTATTTTATATATAAAATGACTAAAAGGGGGTTATGTGGATAGAAGGTTAGGTGAATAAATGGTTAAATGAGGGTATTATGGTAATTACACCATCAAAAAGCCAAAAGCACTTCAAAAAGCCAAGTTTTTGTGGCTTTTTGGAACTCCTTTTTGACCCTTTACAAAAAGTTAAAATGAAAAGTGCTTTTGAGTTAACATTATTTGAAAAGCCAATAAGTCAATAAGTCATTTTCAAAAGGGTTGGCCAAACATGCCCTTAATGATGATTTCAGTAAATACATACAAAAATTTAAGGCGTGTTTATACTTTTGTGCAGTTATGGACACAAAATGTAAAACCAGTTTCAAGTAATTCCACTTTGGAGGCCTCTTTTAGTCCTGAAGGAATGTTTGTTATATCAGGTAATACAAGTGTTATCAGCTATGCTGAAAGTCTGAAACACACACAGACACCAAATAACTAATTGGACTGTCATTTTGCAGGTTCGGGTGATGGTAGCATCTATGTGTGGAGCATTCGTAGTGGCAAAGAAGTATGTTTCACTAATTCATCTAAACTGAACCTTTTACTTTTCCATTCAACACTCCATATAAATAAAAATAAAAAAAGTAAAATTTGAAATTAGAAGGGAAAAGTCTTTTGGACTTGTTCTGCTGCCCTTCAGGACTCTATGCAAACAGAAATATGATATATTATGGTGTATTTTCATATTCCCGTGTGTCTAAGTTTTTTTTAAACTTTTTATATATAGAAAATCATTTGCTCTGGTCTAGAATCCAATAGCTAGAAGCCTAGACGTGGCAATCACAACCTATTTATTCATGAATTAATCTTGTGTTTTATCTCAAAAGGGTCACATAAGAAATTTAGCTAGAAGGAGAACAAGTTAAATGGGCCGGAACATGATGAAAGTAATCCTAATTATATTTTTAATGCATACAACCTCCTAAATCATATTAATTCAAAGACTTAGATTAATATGATTATAATAGAATTGTTTTTGCAATCAATAAAATTAACACTTAAAGTTGCTATTACAAATCCTTAAAAATAGACAAAAGTTTGTTTGCGGGTCAACCTAACCTGGTCCGTTTTGACTAATAATAAAAATGCTTGTTTACTCCAGCTCGCCCTACCGATCTTTCCACCTCTATAAATAGCAACAAGGACCATCCCGTTCTTTTGGCAGCCAATCTATCTCATTCATTATCAATATATTTGCGCTCTAGTTTCCTTTTCTTGATCTTCACAGCTTAGGATTTGGGGACGAGACCTTATTTTTCTTGACTTTTCAGGTAGCTAGTTGGCTGAGCAATGAAAACGAACCACCTGTCATAAAATGGGCTCCAGGCAGTCTAATGTTTGTTACTGGTTCTTCTGAACTGTCCTTTTGGATCCCGGATTTGTCAAAATTGGCAGCATATGTTGGACGAAAGTAGCAACAAGCCAACAAGTTATATCAGAGGGAACCAACCCTCATTGCAGGTACCACCATTATCTGTACAGCTTGAAAATTTTGCCATAATTTATACTTGTCCTACAAATGTGATATTAGTTGACCAGTTTATCTGTTTAACTTTCTTGATTGTAGTAGTAAATATCTTGAATTTCCCTTTTTTAAAGTTATTTCTTGTATATGCAGCTTCTCTATGGTAGGGTCTGTCCTTGTCTTACCCCCCACAAACCTCACCCTCCATAGACCTTACTTTATAAATGACATATTAATGGGTCTGTTTTTTTGTTTGTTCTGAATCTAAATATTTTCTCTTCAATCCAATAATGTAAGGTGTTATTTGCAAAAGATTAATTGATGTATTTGAAGCCTTCATCTTCATACATTAATATTTGTACTGGTAGAACAAACATAATCTTGGGAGATGGAGTTCCACTTCTACCGAGGCCACATTGTCTTGCTATTCCTGTCTTTCATTTACACACATTTATATAGTATTGATGTCAAAAGGCTACAGTCTGTACTTCAAAACTGTCACTGATTCTTGACACAAGGATAGTTGAATAGTTGATATTTCTATATATAACATACAACAACTTCTAGCTCTATATACTATACAATATTACTTCTTAAAACCTTAAGATTTGCCTTCTTTAAACAAAGATTGTACGTTCTAACCGGTTTAGACATGGGTTTTCAATTTGAATTTCTATATATGACGTACAACAACTTGTAGCTTTATTTACTAAAATGCCATACAATATTACTTCTAAGTTCTTAAAACCATAAGATTTGCCTTCTTTAAACAAAGATTGTATGTTCTAACTGGTTAAGACTTGGGTTTTCAATTTGAATGTTACGTACTCTTGACTCTTGTAGTGTCCGTTATTTTTACTCCTTTATCTATGAACTTTTTTAATGACTTGTACAACTCGTGGTACCTTTTCCATATTACATCGGATATTTGAGGTACATGTGTTCTTTACTTTATATAAAATGTCTGCTTTTTCTTCCTCTGGTTTTCTTCTATGGCTCACTTACATCTCCTTATCTCCTACGAATTTCTATCTCAGGTTCATAAAATTCTCTTCTGTTGATTATAGCTTCGACCTAGGAATCTTCACATGTAAAAACTTTTTTTTTTGGCGTTTCATTAATGGGATTTGTGTTTAGTAACACCATTTTTATTTTTCTCACAGGAAATCTCTTTCTTCTTCTCTACCGATTTAGGGTTCCAACTGTTGTTGCGGTCAAGTTGTTACAGGTTTTGTTTTACTGCTACAGAATTGTTATTTAAGGCTATTTTATTTATTTATTTTCTCTTATGTTTCAGTTGGTCAATAGGATTACAGGTTGTTGTAGAAATTGGGTCTTTATGTTCTGTTCAGCTACTAGGTTTGCTAATTGTCTTATACCCTTGTTTAGATATATATGTCTACATCGACTGCTGAAATTGTTTAAGAATGTCTATATTTTATAATATGATTTTATGTTTACTCTTTTAAATTTCACGTGTTTTACGCACTTCAGCAATTGTAGATTTTGGTGGGTATGGATTGAATGTTAATTACCTGTTTGCTATTGTATAACTTAATTGTATCAGTGACTCAGTGTGTATCCCCTGTAATTAGGCTACTATTAAAATTGTTAAGAGGAGACTTCTTTACATACATGCTTTAGTAATTCATAAAAAATTAAGCTCCTGTTTATTTATTTTCCTAAGTCTTACATATCGTAGCTCTTTTCTGTGTAAAGCTTATATGTAAAATTGTAAACTCTACACTAATTTTAAATTATTCCCAAAACAGTTAACTTTTTTCCCTCTTAACACTGAGTTCAGATGTTGCACTGTAATCCTTTTTTTTGGGCGTTCTTATAGATTATTTGCAGATTATCTAATTTTTTAGATGAGAACCTTTGTAGATATTGTGTTTTACAATAAAGATCCAAGTCATGTATAGTTTAGGCTACAATATTATTAGCGTCTGTTTTATGTAGTTCTATTCTTTTATTACTTTGGGGAATTTTATTGGGTATTTGTAATCTTTTTTAAGGTTATGAGTACTAATGATTTATAGATTTCATCGTTGTTTGTACATTGAATCACACTTATACCCTACAGGCTACAGGTATTATTTTTTGTACAATTAAATGTGATGTTCATTCATAGATACAGATATATGTGCTAAAAAATAATAGGAAATAGATGTTAAGGGAGTAATACTTATGCTTTCTTTTTTATTTGAGAGGTGAGCTTTAAATTGTTTTACTTCATATAGGTATTTTTTCTCACAATTTATACAGATCTACATGTAAAGTCTACTAAGTACTACCCAACCTACATTTACTAAAGTTTCCTTAAAATCCTCTTTTTAACTACTATGATGTCCTGGAAAACTCTAATTTTCCTTCAGATCTTCTCTGATTTGATATGTGCCCTCAGCATAATTAAACCTTCTTATGCTGCTTTCAATATGTTGCAGTTAGATAAAAAGTATATTATCAGTTTTAGTATAGAAATATTATATTCATAGTGCATGTTCTGATTTTAAATAAAAACTGTTGTACCTATTTTTAGTTCAACTATTAACTACTAGAACTCTGTTGTGTGTTCATAAATGATTTATTCTTTCTCATTTCTCCATCCAATCTACAAGATTGCGGTTAGAGAGTCTTATCCTACCTTGGAGCGAACCGCGAAAGTGGCGGCTACAGACAAGGCGGCTAGTCATCTTGAGCTACAGTGTCTATGATCACTTTTGATGTGCTCTTTCTCTTCTGTCAGGCGCTCTCTCTCTTCTGTCATGTCATGAGCTCTCTCTCTTCTGTCATGTCATGAGCTCTCTCTCTTCGGAAATAGGATTGACTACGGATTCGAGCCATAGCACATGGTTTCATAAAACCACACAATTCACTACTTCATTATATGAAATTCAAAACCACACAATTCACTACTTCATTATATGAAATTCAAAACCACACAATTCACTACTTCATTTATGAAATTCATAGTAATAGAGATACATGTCCTACCGAGACAGAATTTGTAACTTGCTATCCTCTTACCTAACAGGCAAATCTTTGCCTGCGTGGAAAGGATGATTCGTTCGGATCGATATGAGAGTCCAACTACATTGCATTGCCAGAATCCATGTTGTATATTTGAAAGAGGTTGACCTCCTTGCTTCTCTCACGGTACAATCCTCTTCCCGCCGAGCCCCCTTTCTTCTCGGTCCACAGAGACAAAATGTAGGACTGCCGCCAACAGTTCATCACTGAAGAAAGGACTCACTAAGCCGGGATCACTAACTAAGACTAATCTAATATGAATTAATACTAATCTAATAGAAAAGAACTGTCTTTTCTGTATACTTTCCCCGGTTCCGCTGCTACCGCGGGCTTTACGTAATCGATCGGATTATATAGATATCCCTTCAACACAACATAGGTCATCGAAAGGATCTCGGAGACCCACCAAAGCACGAAAGCCAGGATCTTTCAGAAAATGGATTCCTATTCGAAGAGTGCATAACCGCATGGATAAGCTCACACTAACCCGTCAATTTTGGATCCAATTCGATATTTTCCTTGAGAGGTATCGGGAAGGAATTGGAATGGAATAATATCGGTTCAGACAGAAGAAAAGGTTCTTTTGACATATAATTGTTACTTACTCGCAGATCATTGTCAGGTTATCACATGACCCGTTGTATGTGCACTCAACTATTTCGTTTTTAGAACATTAGTATTTATTCATTTGCAGTTGGTGTTTCAGTCGAATTCGATCTAAAGAAGATCGTAATCGCGCTCTGTAGGATTTGAACCTACGACATCGTGTTTTGGAGACATTGAAGATATTTAAGTCCAAGGGCTTCACTTAAATGGTTTAGAAACCCCTAGAGATCTTCAAATCATGCTATATTATATATATTTACATATTTATCGTATGAAGTAAAATTGTTATATTCTAAAAACAATAGGCTCAAAGAAAGGCTAGTCATGCTTGATTGATCAAGTTGGGACTAGAGCTTGTTTGTTAAAAGAGCTTTTAGTTACTTAAAAATTTTCAGTTACATATTTAAAACTTGTTTGATTCAAACTTTTCTTTTATCATCACACTTGTATTTTACATGATTAGAACTTAGAACTCTTTAATTGGGTAGTCACTACTCTTACTCTGCCATCAAGCTCCCCCTCTAAGAGAAAATGATCATATATCAAAGGGGTTTTCTAATATGTGCCCTAAGGGCACACATAAGATGCAATAAATACATCTCGAAAATTAAAAAAATACATTTTTCAAGAAGAATATTTTTACATTTCTCATTTTTCAAAATGAATCTTGGTATCTTTTTCAATTTTCAAAAAGAATCTTAGTCAAACAAATTTGATCAACCCAATCAAGCCCTAAATAACACAGCACCATTCAAGTTACAATCAACAGTATCATTTTAAATGAAAACAAACAAAATTATTAAAAATATTAAAGTACATGGGTCTCTAGAGGCTTTTCCTACCAATTAGGACCGTAAATAAACTGACTCTTATGTGAACGGTTTTGCACGAAGTTCATTTACGTTCATTCATTTAGTTAAATGGTCGAACCTGAACATATGTCATATTTGTTTATTTCTGTTCGTGAACATTCGGTAAAGTGTTTTATGTTCGTAAGTATATAACCTTGCACCTACAAAAATTTAAGGATGAGTTATGAGGCATATATCTTTAGCACTAGGCTAATACTAAGGAATTGTTTACTGAATCAAATTGATCTCATTAGTAATTAATATTTTAATATAAATGTTTATTTTATTTTATTTTTACCTGTCGTATTAAACATATAGCCGCACACTAGGAGACATGCAGTATGTTAATCTATTGTGTGCTATCTCTGTCCCCCATTTATCGTATAACATAAAGTATTATATATTCATATTGGGAGAACGGTGAATATGTTATGCACGTAACCTTGGAAATAAAATATTTTAATGGCATAAGCCTCGTTCAACCATTTTATTCTAAAGAAATCTTATGGAAATATGACATGTAATTTATTTAATTGTTGGTAAAACAGTAAAACAGTAAAACGTAAATTCTTTTAGCACTTTTGTCTCTCTTAGGATTCCTTTTTCGAGAGTTCCTAAACCATAACCATATCGTGTCCTTTCGTTCCGAACTATCTACTTTGTCTCCACTAATAAAAAGCACAATTTGCCGGCAATTAAACACCTTAGTAACCTCCATCTACTAAATATATCCTCAACCAACAATTGATACAACATATACATTTGGTTCATGGAACCTAAAAGTACCAAATCCACATTTGACTCCGAGGAGTGGCAATGGTGGCTATTAGTGGCGGTGATCGCTGTTCTCGTCATCGGAGCTGCGTCCTTTACTATATGGAACAACTTCCACGAGCTTGATCGGCACAAGGCTCCTCGGATTCGAAGACCGCCTGGTGGTGTTGCGCATAAATATAGCGACGCTCTTCGCATTTCTACTCAATTCTTTGATGTTCAAAAATGTAATCATTTGTTCTATTTCCGCACCTATCACCTTTCTAATCTCATACTGTATCAGATGGTGGTTTGACTTCTTCAAACTTTTCAAATAATGGGGACGACTGTTTGCCCGCCCAGGAAGCTGGGCGTTTGATTTTTTCAAAATTTGAAAAAGTCGTAAGGTTGTCCGGTACAACCTTAGACGATCGTCTGAGCCGGTGTGATATTAGAAAGGTGATAGCAAATCTAATCTCACACCATCTCTTGTCAAATCAGACTTGGACGACCATCCGAAAATGTACCAGGCGGCCGTTCAAAAGGGTCGAGGACCCCATTTCTAACGGCCGTCTGAGGAACTACCAAATGGCCGTGTGACAAACAGATATTTTGTTTTCGTTTTTTTTTTTTTGACAAACCTAATCTCGACGCCGCCTAATGTGTTGAAGGACGGTCACCCGACGTCTAGTGTGTGATTAGAGTTCAGGTTAAGATAAGTTGTTATCCGGTATTTACGACAATTAATGATTTAATTTATGCGATAAATTAAATATGGATAATTGATATTATTGTTAAAGACGTATAATAATAATTATCTTAAAATATTTTAGTTCTAAAACGTAAAGATTAAAATATAAAAGTTATATCAGGTTAGCTTTTTACAAATAAACTTGTATATTACCCTAAAACAAACACCTACATGTAATTCTGATTCATAATTATGTTGAAATTGCAGCAGGTAAACTGGAGAACAACCAGATTAAATGGAGAGGAGATTCAGGGCTAAAAGATGGGCAAGATGAAAACCTAGATCTATCCAAAGGATTGTATGATGCCGGAGACCTCATGAAGTTCGGTTTTCCGATGGCTTTCACGGCCACGGTTCTCGCATGGTCGATCCTTGAATACGGTCAACATATGAGAGCGGTTAATGAGCTTAAACATGCTCAAGAATCACTCAAATGGATCACAGATTACCTCATTAATGCTCATCCTTCTGATAATGTCCTCTACATTCAGGTTATTTTTAACTTTACTCTTAGAAAACTGGATATCTGCGACCACAACTTCGGTCCCAAATCGGTTAAAAACCACGTTTTAACCGATTTTTGACCGAATAACAAACAAAACTAAACAATTATTTTTAAACAACCTTTATCCTTTATCCAAGGTGAGTATCATTTAGTATCAATTGGTTTTGAGAATTTTTTAGAGCCATTCTAAGTTATTAGTTTTATTTATGTATAAACTCCTCTGAAATTAGTGGTTGAGATTTGGTTCTCAAAACAAAAAGTTCCCAAATGAATTAGTGAATGAGATTTGGTTATCAAAACAAAAAGTTTTCAAAGATTAATCCTTCATCGTTTTCTGATGGTTTTCTCAGGTGGGTGATCCGGAAATTGACCATAAATGTTGGGAAAGACCTGAAACTTCAACGGAAAAACGACCAACAATCCAAGTGAACGCCTCGTATCCGGGCTCGGATGTTGCGTCAGAGACTGCGGCCGCAATGGCGGCCGCATCTCTAGTTTTCAAGAACCAAGACGCCGATTATTCCAAATTACTACTCGATCATGCCCAAAAGCTGTTCGAGTTCGCTAATAGTTATTCGGGAGTTTATAGTAAAAGCATACCCGTTATTCAAGATTACTACAACTCTTCAGGATTTGTCGACGAATTGTTGTGGGCGGCATCGTGGCTCTATCACGCCACCGGAGACCGCTATTACATTAGTTATGTCACCGTAATGCACGGAAATGCGTTCGCTAATTGGGGTAACCCGACATGGTTTTCGTGGGATGATAAGTTAGCTGGGACGCAGGTAACTATTTCGACTATCATATATGATACACTTTTGGTTTTTACCAGACCGGAACTATGTGTCGGACCGGGTGGATCCGGAACCGGACATTAAACTGAACATAGATCCGGTCCGGTTAAGTCTACTTTAAATTTTTATTTTTGATCGGTCCGTCTCTTATTGATCAGACCGAAATATCATATTAAATGCATGGACTTATTTGTTGAACCGTATTTTAATATGTTTAAAATTTCTTTTTATTCTTTTGCAGCTCAATATATCATTAATATTGTAAAACTAACAAAAAAAAAAAAAAAAAACAAAGTATTTTCATATTTGTTTAATACATGTAGTTTTAGTTTTATAGTATCTATGATCTCATCTGGTTCTTAAATCGATATGACCACTAAACTAGTTTCTAGTTTGATGTTCGATTCAGTTACGGGAAGATTGGTTTTTAATGTGTTTTAGGTGTTATTATCAAGAGTAAATTTCTTCGGTACCGGGGCAAACATACCGATCGAAGAAAACATGAACCTCCAAATGTATCGAAGAACCGCCGAGGCTCTTATGTGTACGATCTTATTGCCACCACCAACGAACAAGAAAACTAACGGTAAGTTTCAATCCTCAAATTCGGGATCAAAAATGGCTAAACAATTAACGAATCGGGATCAAATCGGTTACCTTTTCGCAGGTGGTCTAATTTGGGTCAACGAGTGGGATTCGTTACAATACGCCATAGGCAACGCATTCTTGTCACTCGTTTTTAGCGACTACATGTTCACATCCGAAACACCATACCTATATTGCAATGGAAAGTTATACGAGCCGATGGACCTTCGTGAGTTCGCCGCTACTCAGGTATCGTGTTTAAACCTATATCCCAACATTTTTGGGGCAAAAAGATTATGTCACAGTAATTTCCCATGTTTTCTGATGAAAAAATCATCAGAAAACATATTTTTTTCAAATAGCGTGACAAACTAATGAATCATGTTATATGTGTCTAGGCTGATTATGTAATGGGAAACAACCCGATGAACATGAGCTACCTAGTGGGGTACGGGTTTAACTACCCTCGGTATGTGCACCATCGTGGTGCCTCGATACCGATAGGTTCGAATACAACTTGTGAAGACGGGTTCAAGTGGCTAAACTCCACGGAACCTAACCCTAACCTAGCAATCGGGGCGGTGGTTGGTGGACCGTTTCTTAATGACACATATATCGACTCGCGAAATAACTCGATGCAAGCCGAACCCACGACTTACAATAGCGCCTTCTTTGTTGGTCTCGTGTCGGGATTGGTTACCTCATCGTCTGTGGCTCGTTCGTTCACATGATATAACTGTTTTAGTATACAACTATAGAAGTAAAAGGTTGTAATTATTTAGTATATGAATATATTTTGAGTTTCAACTATTTTAAATTTTTTTTTAACATAAACCCCAAACCTTAAACCCGACTCTAAACATATAAGAAACATTAAAATGTCAAACTGAAAATATGACTTATATTAAAAATTTACCAGAATATGCAACGTAATTTATAGGATTATCTATTAAATACACAAACTTTTAATTCTTTTAGCAATGATATGATCAAAAACTTGACAAAACAAGCCATACATTTGTGAAAACATTGAAATATTTAATTTACACAATATTTTTCCAAGGGTGACACCACCACATGAGAAAAATACAAAAAGATCAAGGGATTACAATGATTTTGGTTCAAAAACATCATAGAAAGAAGAGTAAATCAAAGAAAAAAAATGTTGTTCATGGTCTCGTCGTGTCGAATGGTAATATGATCACATGACGGCGAAGAGAGACAAGAAGTCTTGTTCGTGACAAGGAATCGTCAACCCCATTTCATGGTTGAACCCAAACTCTTCCTCGGCTTGGTGTAGCAAGCTTTGGAAGCCTTCATGATGCAACCATGATATGGGTACAACATATCTGCTTCTCGTTTCTCCGATGTACACTACAAAGTGTCCTCTAGGGACGTCTGTCGGGTAGCCATTGTCATCCCTAAAGTTTGAGTACTTCTTGATGATTTTCTTGAGGGCTATTGGTTGTGCTTGTTTGTTGTTTGATTTCCTAAGACCCATTATGGATTGCTTTGTATAAGTATGGTAATGAGCCAAAAACGTGGCGGATTGAGGCGGTGATATGGTGGTGGTGGTGGTGGTTTTTAGAGGAGGTGGTGGTGGTGGTGATGATGGTGATTAGATGAAGGAGAGTTTTTATAGTGAGGGTTGAGAGGCAAATGCATGTGGAGATGCATGAAAGGGAGTAAGCAGGAAGGTGTGATTGTTTGTAAGTCATGGGTTCATACCCCCTTTGGGCTAACCCTACATTGCTCCCTCTATCTGGACACCAAGACCCAATGGGCCTACATCCATTTATATCTCAATGTAGTATGTATTACTTATGGTATACATATGTAACACCTATCACTTCTGTCACACAATAATATACTTAGTGGATATGTTTTTTTTTGTCAAAATAATAAAAAGAAGTTTGAAAATCAAAAGGGTTTGAGAAGAAAAAAGGAGCATGAAACTAACATTAACAAATCTATGTTTGAAATCATCGGCGGATCAGGCCAGAAGGGGCGGGCCGGCGGGGAGGTATAGAGAGATGGATAAGGAGGTTACGACAAGGCGAGGAGACGCTTTGGTGGTCTTCATATGGTGAGCCAAAACTTATGTTCACTATGAACAACTTTTTGTTTCCAAAAATACCCTTCATCTGTATTCCATGTATATGGTGGATAGACTTCATATGGTGGAGCCAAGACTTATGTAATAATGAAGGTACACAATGTGGCTAAAGGAATGTAAGGTATTAGCTAAGCATAGGAAAAAAAAAAGTGATGGCCATTTGTGGATTTCATTCAAACCTACTCTAGATTTGGACTTTGACTTTGGGTATTAGCTTGGATCTTGACTTCTCTCTCAACCTCATTTTGACTTTTGGTACATAGTTTTGAGTAACACATAAACATTTGCAAACAATTTAAACTCTGATTCAATAACTCCAAAGTACTTTTATTTTATGTTTTTTTAACTAAGTTTCAATTACCCATGGGATGTCATAGGCCATGAGATGATGGTGCAAAACATTAAACATCCTGAGGAACTTATCCAAATGGAAATTTAAACCTTAATTTAGGGTTGTATATTCCCATGGTCCATATTGAGAATGGACACATCAATACAGCCAATTGTTTACCTGTCATTAATGATTTTAGTTAGAACTAATTATGTGATATCATATTGAAAGGGAGATGTAACCAAATCAAGCATGACCTTTAAGCTACTTTCACATGCAAATGTCACAAAGGACGTAAACGTAAGGACCGACACAGACGGCTTGAAAGCGAACTTGTTATAAAGGGCGTACGTAAAAGTACAAGTTAAAGAAACCACATCAATCGTTTTAACGACAATAACAAACATACCCAATATAATCACATTCGAGAACAGGGTCTGGAGATGATGAGATTAAGGCAAACCCTACTTTTCTTCCAAAGAACAAAAAGACCGCGCACAGAGAGACCCGACTCGGAAAAACATATATATAGAAAACAAGTAATAAATATCCGAAGAAAAAAACATATGTACAATAAACACCAAGTAAAAAGTATTGAGAACCCAAAGCATATATATGCATGATTGCTAATCTTGATAAGATTTAAGGATTAAAAATGAAACATTATGAATCGGGTTCAAGATGAGGTTGAATAATTGCTATTATTTTGTTTATCTTTAATAGTTTATTTAGTTTTCTAGTAATAAGAACTATGGTAGCTAATTAGGAAGCAAGTTATTGTAATACAAAGGGGTCTTGTAATTTATAAAAATGTTTTAGTTGTGATTTTTTTAAATAAATTATTAAAGTTAAAGATGAGTTTGTCACTAACTAGATTTACCACTTGCGCGTTGTTAAATGTTAACACTGGTAAGAAATAGTTGGATTGCTATAACGCAACGTACGGAAACACAAAAAAAACTACGTAACAATGCTAAAATTAGAAGCAAAGAGCGTGAAGTATTGAGCCTAATTAAGAGTTAAAAGTTATGTTACATTATTGTACCTATTATAAAACCAGCTCTTGTACTAAATTCGTTACACTTAGATAAAAAAGAACAATGATACATTTAATGTCTAAATACAATTTTTTTTAAGGCAAATACAAATCTAATTAGCTTAATATTTGTATATTTAAACAATTAGCTTCACATCGTTGTAACAAAAAAAAAATGCATCATATATAGTTTTTTTTAAAAAAAAGGACAATTGCATATATCCCCTCACAAATATTACAAATTGCATATTTACCCAATGTAAAATATATATTGCATATATCCCCTTTTTTATTCTTAAATATTGCATATTTACCCATCTAAATATATTTTATTAAAAAAATTTATATAATGACTATTTCACCCTTACCTATCAACCCAAAATAAAAAATAAAAAGTTTATGATTCTAATTCATTCTCCACTTTTACCTAGTGGTTGTGACCACCCTTCGCACGTCTCTAAACCTAATTTTCGCCGTCAATCAAGATCCAACAGTCACCGGAGGTGCCGCAGTTGCTGTTGCTCAGCCGCCCAATTTGGGTGAAGATGAATCGATGTGGGTTTTAGGTTAATTTGAGATTCAATTTGGGTAATATGGTCGTTCGATTGAAAATTATACTTTTATAAAAGTAAAAATATTGTCTTAATAATTCATACATATATGATCTATTGTCACTGAATGGTGGCCTTTTTGAAGAAGAAAGAGAGAAAGATTGAAGATGATGATATCTGAGTGTAAAAGGATAGAATACAGAGAGATTTTTGTTTTGAAATTTACTCTTTTTCGTTTTCTTAAGGGCAATTTTGTCATTAAATTAAAGAATATTAATAAAAGAGATATATGCAATTGTTTGTTTGGGTTGGGTATATATGCAATTAAAGAAGAAAATAAGGGGATATATGCAATTTTCCAAAAAAAAAAATGCATAATAGGTTTCTACATCATGCATCAAAGAAAACACAACTCTCTCTTTTGTATATATTGTTTATAGGTAAGATAACTTTCTGTTTTGTATATAGGTAAGATAAGTTTTACCAAAAAAGAATTAAACAACTTTCTCTTTTGTACACGTAAGATAAGTTTGTACTGAAAAAAATGCATCATAATTTTGCACATACAAACAACACACCATTTTCTCTTTTGTATATAGACAAGCGGGTCGACTCGCGCTTCACGGCGGAGCTTGACCGTTTTCGGAGTCGTATCTCTTCTCCCAAATCTCAATACTAATTCAATCATAAAAAAAATGGTGTTCTACTTCTTCAATGCATAGCTTCGACGGTATAAACCCACATGAAGAAACCATAAGAGTCCACATCTACAAAAATCACCAATTTAAACACATAAAACAAAGATATATGAACCAAACACATAAAACAAAGATATGAACCAAATAAGATCAAAATTGTACACATGAGGATCTTCATAAGCACACGAAGAAATCCTAACCAATTAGCTCATGTTCCATGCCTTACTCCTATATATGCATTTACATCGTCATATTCATCAGAGATGGTCACGACGACTCAAGCTACTATTTCATAAGTAGCATTTGACTCAAAACATTTGCTAATTGAGTCAACTAATCTAGATTCACAAAATATTTACTGAGCTAGCTAATCTAGCCGGCTTCTATTACACTATTTCAACTTTCACACGAAACCCAAGCTAAACCAACTCATTTGCCCTCTTAAAGTTATTGATGGAATTGGTTTTTCACTTGTTGTCAGGTTCCTTCATCATGTTGTTGAGAGCAACCTATAATGGTCACCTAACATATCAAATCCTCATACTAACCACATATTGTACCACTTTAATTAGTAACCGTCAAGCTCCTATACACTATTAGTGTAAAAGTTGGAATTTTTTTTCCTTTTTATACATGTTTTAATCGTATATAGCCGCCATCAATCAGTTCTTACCTCTCAATCATGAACCTATGAGAATTTTGTTGCTTTGGTTTCATCTCCTAAAAACATAATCTGCATACCTGCATAATTATTCAATACAAAGCAAATAATAAATTTTCCTGATTTGTACACTATACAAATTTATTCACATATCATAAACAATACAACTTTACGTTCTGTTGTAATGCACACATATATGTGCATATATTATTACATAATACAATGTATTAAATGGATTTATGTTGTATGAATTATCTCACTTTTGTTAATTTTATTCCATATCCATTGCCATTTTTTCATAATCCATTAGATCATCAAACAAACACAAATCAATATTAACCCACTTTCACTTATACAACCTTCAGAAACTTTGATTGTTAAAATCAAACATACCTTGGACTGGTCATCAAGCAGTAGGTCTAGTATCAGCAAGAACAAAAACCTGAAGAAATAAACTTTAATGGTCAGAGAAAGGGCTTATACACATCAAATAATGATTAATGTGATAATCAGATAAGCACATCATAGAATGGAAATCTCAACATGCATTTAAATAGGTAAAAAATAGGAAAGTAGGTGAGTGGTCTCTGGAAATAATTCATGAAAACTGTTGTAGAAAATAAATGTGTGTAAATGCAAATTTATTGTTTATAATCTGTGTAAAACTCGAACTCGATTTCAAGATATTTCTTGTTCAAGTTTCTTAAAAAGCTGCAATAATACCAAAGTAGGCCGGCGAGAAGAGTGAAAAGGAGGTAAATTTGAGTTTCTCCAAAGCCAAAGCAGAAGCTCCACAGTGTACATTTAAGTGTTCAACCTGATCTACAAACCAAAAATATAAAAATTATGAGACAACAAATAAACCTCAGAAAAGTTAAACAGCATATTAGAGGTCATCATCCATGTCGCTAGCCACGATTAAACAATCGTCTTCCTCATCTTTTCTACACAAATATGACTCTTTAAATTGAAACATATACCGAGAAAAGTGGATAAGAGTTAAAATTGTGCTTCTCCTTCATCACGTACACGTTCTACTTTCGATTATAATTTGATTAACTAAAATGTAAATTCATAATGAGAAGGAGTTCGTAAAGAACGAATTCGAGTCGAGATGCCACCATCAAAGACAATAATTAAATTATGAAATTCAAAAACAAATATATATATATAAAAGGGTGAATCAGGTTACAGAAAATGAGTGAGGAGATGAATTCTGGACGCTAGGTTGATGTTGATCATCATGTGTCATCATCAGACATATCGTTTGGGTCGAAATTCAAATAAAGCATGCTCAACCCGATGAGTGATCCGATTCCAACATTGACTCATCATAAAATGATCGTGTAGTGTTGCTTATCTCCATACCTACACCATAAAGACCTACATTATTAATTTATATGGACTAAAACATGAAACACTCACTGTGATCAGTAAAGTAAGCAATGGAGTGAAGAGTGAGGTTATAATAAGAATGTAGGTCCGAGATCAAACCTCCTACACGATATTTAGCCAAATACGAGTGCGGAATCCTCGTACAAGCTCGATTCAAGAGAAATAGTAGAAGAATAGACTAGATCTATGATAAAGATGAAGTCTTGAATGATAAATCTCTACTAGAAGCTGATCGTAAATAGCAATAAACTAGAAATCGTAAACTGCCTTGAATAGATTGAAAAGCTTCCCTACAACAACTCAAAAAGAGGTTTATATACAACCTCTACACATAATCGTAAACCTAGCAGGCCCAAGAAGCCCAAATCGTAAACTAGACTAGTCCAATTACAAGATAAATAACTAGCCCAAATCAAAACTAAGATAGCCCAATTACAAATGTTCATGCCTTAAATAAGCCTAGCCCAACAATCTTCCCCTAGGCATGAAGCATTTGAACTTCTCTTCTATGGCAGCTGGAGGTCAAACCTGAAGGTGTTCTGAACGTTGTTTGACCACCACTTGTTCGCTACAATCCGCTCTGCAGACCCATGAAAAATTCCCACCCTCACAGCATTCTCCATATCATTTTCATCACCAAGTATAGGCTGTGAGGCGAGTAGCTTTATGTCTCTTTCTCCAAAACGCAGCAGATCAACTGGATCATAGAAGCGAAACTGCCTGAGACCTTTGCATAGAACCACCACCTCGTGAGTTGTTGGATCATAGCACCAGCAGTCAAAGTTTTTGACCAATGTACCGTCTTCGATTTCATCCAACATATTGATCACTCGTGTACGCTTGGTAGGTGGTCTTCTAGCTTCACCAATTGGATCCCCAGTCACAGGGTCAGTACCTGTCTCAACCCATCTCACCTGCTTCAGGTCAAAGTCAGCAAAATTGTTCTCCAGATGGCTTAAAAGGTTGTTTCTGATAAGTACCCCATCTGTGCTGTTCCACCTGTTGATGAAGGGAGCTCGGAGCAAACTTCTGATCTCAGGCTCAGTCCATGAGTGGAATTGTCCACGAGTTCTGTAATACTCAACTGGACTGTAGCCGTCACGGATCACAGCAAACAGTTTCTTCTCCGTATCATAGTGCCAGCACAAGATGGCTTCACGACTCCCCCTTTTGTCAATGGAGCTTTCTCCAACATCGAGTGCGTATTTCGTGGGGGCTGGTCCTTGATAGAATTCACGGAACCAGTTGTCGTGTCCTGCAGGGGCTTTAGAGATGACTCTGCCACTTCGGGCGTAATCTGGCATCTCTATGTTTTCATCTCCATCATCTGCCTCCACAGCTTCTGCAGCTTGAGATGAACTCTGACCTGAGGCACCTGTGTTGCCAGGCCCTGCACCACCTGTCAGTTCATTAATCTTCTTTCTCAGCCCCTTTATCATATTGTAGAGATATTCCATCCTTTCCTTGTCAGCTACCTCATATCCTTTCATATACTTGCTGTTTGCCTCCTCCTTCTCTCTCAAACGCTGATTTTCTTCCATGAGAGCCTTGATCTCATTTTGTCTCATCCTATTCTGAGAGATCAGGAAGTTAATCTGAGGATCAGAACTAATCCTCAGATCAACTGGAAGCTCAGCAGCCATTAAAGGGCGGAAACCTGGAGCAGCGAGAGGTTGGATGGTCGCGGTAGAGAGGCTTATTCTGACCGGACTTGGAACAACGAACGTGCTATCAACCTCCAGAAATTGCCTATCTTCACGTACAGGGCTTTGCACGTTCAGAATCGGACTATTGTGCTGCACAAGGGTAGGTTGATCTTGCACCGCTTCTGTCTGAGTAGCAGAAGGTTGTTCTTGACTGGCTTCTTCATTTGTTTCTTCCCGTCCAGTGAGTCCCTCAGAATTTGGTTCAGTTGGTTCTATAAGCATTATACTGGAGCTCGTCTTGGTGAGCTTGAACCGAACGTTTCTTGGATCAGATTTTCTACGAGGAGATGGCTCACGGACAGGGGCAGGTTCCTCAACAAGAACATCATCGACAGTCAAATTTATCTCAGGAGGCGTATCATCACTGCCAGACGACCCAACCATATCTTCTCTTGACCTTTTGTGGATTAGAGGCTCCAAGTCTCTATAGATATCATCTTCACCTATGTCTTGTCCAGCGAGAATGTCATCCATTATATTTTCTTCGTCGGACGGAATGACATCATCCTCCTGAACATTGACAGCAGTAATTGCCGTTACATCTTGTTCCTCAGCAATGGATGCATTAATAACAGGAACATCTGCCTCAGGCTCGGATTCATCCATAACTTGCTCCCGTGCAACTTCTGGAAATGCACCCCTCTTAACCCACTCCAGTCTACCTTCAAAAGACTTTTTACCTGGTCTATCCTGGGTTTGCAGCCCAAACACCCCAATATCCATTACTTTCACATCCAGCTTCTCAATCCTCTCCTCTATCGTTGGATACTTCTTCATCACCACCATTTGGACAAACCTCGGTGTCATTAAAAATTGTTCTCTGGCACTTAGTTCTGCATTTCCTATCCAATCAATCAGCATCATCTTTGAAAAATTGAAGTTCCAATCTAAGGCCAAAGCAACAAAGGCAGTTCCATGAAGTTGATTTAATTGATCGAAGCTTGTTCTTTTCCCGAGGAAAGATTTCTGCATATAGTGCGCCAGACACCTCCAGTAGTGTGGCAAAAGCTTCTTGAAGATGGGCGGAAATTTTCCTTCATACCCCATTGATTGTGCCCCTGCCAGAACTACCTCCTTCGGATACTTGATAGGATGTGAAGCATCATCAGTAATGTTCAGTCCTTGCCGTATATCTTCTTCCTCAATAACAACTTGTCTGTTATTGACCGTTGCAGTAATCCTTGTTTTGTCAGAATTTGCCCTGGCAGTTCCCCAAAATTCTCTAACCAGCATCTCGTCAATCAGAACATTCGTTCTTAGAGCATAGTTGATCTTGCACGTGTTCATCCCAGCTACCAGTGAGTAGAACAGCTCCATGTGTTTTTCTGGTGGGTCCTCCAGAAAAGCTGGCATACAGTGATCTGGTTCATATTTTATGTCTTGAATCAGCATCTCTTCAGCCATCTGAGAAAGACAAGACATATGTATCAGACATATTCAATTAATGTCATTTTGTTTGAAAACAATCTGTAATTCACTTGAATTAACTAATTTAATTTGTTGAAATTCTGAAGAAAAAAATTCCAACTGAAGTATTCAAGTGAAATATTTGATTTTGAATCACACGTTTCACAAACATCATAAATTTTGTCTCAAACAATCACTTTTAATAAAATTCTCAAAATTTATTAAGTGTTTAAGGTATTAACTTTCAATTTATAAGGGTTTACGATTCATTGAGTGAGTTTATGATTCTCGAAGTGAGTTTATGACTTTTAATGTGGGTTTACGATCCAAGATTGGGTTTACGATTGGGTCATCATAATATCTTTCGTAAACAGCATGGTCCAATCGTAAACTCACCGTTAAGTCCCAAATTCTGATCGTAATCAGATATCGTAAACCGTCGACTCGTAAACAATGATCGTAAACAGACGATCGTAATCGCCTGTCGTAATCTACGATCGTAATCAACGATCGTAGACACTCAAACGTCGTCTTCAACATCGAGCTTATCGTAAACGCTTAAATCCGCCATTGTTAAGACCTGCAACCACTCGTAAACTCGTTAAAACACCACAAAAATCACCACAAGCCAGTTTCAACTACCTTTGTAAGTTCTAACCACGAACCCGACTTGTAAACGCGCAAAAAGAACTCGAAATGATTCAAACTAGAAACAAGTCGAGACTTAGGGGTTCAAACACAAAAACCGTAAAAATGCCTATGAAATCTCGTGAAGGCGGCTGATTGCGATGGGGCTTTTGGTCGGTAAACACTCACGAGGACGGTGATGGGTTCCGATAGCAGAATGGACGAGCGAAGGAGACTAAACAAGGTTTTCCGGCGAGGTACGGCGGTGGCGGTTAGGGTTTTCTCAGAGGGTCGTAATCGGAGAGGAAAGGTGAGTGTGAGGATCGTAAACTGATTTGGGGTTTTTATACCCACTTTTCAAATTTTTCAGTTTGTACCCCCTTAACTTTAGAAACAATTTCAAAACTCTCCCAAACCTTTTCATCTCTTAAAAAAAAATGTTAAGTTTGAGATAAACCAGAGGATTTAACAAAGCTTCCCCTCAGATTTAGCCCCGAGTATCCGATCATGATCAAAAATAAATAAAACTTTAAATATTTAATGAAAAACAAATGCACAAACTTAAGATAATCTAAAAACTAGATAAAAACGTACTTACCTTGAGATTGATAATTTTCATGGATCAAACCAGACAGATCATTAACCGAAGAACCCTTTTCAGCTTTCCGTTACTTGACGCTCTAAACGATTGCTCAAAATTTTATATCATGTAAACTCACATCCAGTTAAAACATTTTAAGTGCTTAAAATTATGGTACATTGTTACCGTTATGTTTATCAGTCCCCACACCCAATCGTTCATAGCAAAACCTACCCAACCTCAGAGTTTATTGAGGATTCACAAACCCCCAACTTGAGGAACCATGCAATGCCACATTGACTACCACTTATTTTATAATTATCCGTTGATGATCAGGTCGGCCGCATAAGCACGCAGAGAAGACCAACAAAATAATTGACTTTATTTTCAACACTATATTTTTTGATTTTCTTTTGACTTTTCATTTTTTCTTTTTCTTTTTCTTTTGACTCTTTCTGTGGCGTTGTCATGTTAGCATAAACATGGTGTGTGAGAGAGTGAATACTAGGTAATACCACTCTCAACCCGTTTTTGCTGGGACTCAGTCTTTTAAACTATGTAAACTAGGATGGAAAGCTAAACACGTATAGAGTTTAAGATTATTGCACTTACATGGATGATCATAGTTTTTGATTTATCTTACCGAACATCATCTTTGAGACGTCTTTCACTTCTGCCTTACGCGTGTCAGTCTCCGATCGTCATGGAAATTTATATCACTTCCTACCAACTCAAGGCAAAACAAAAGACATCATAAAAACCTCAAACAGATATTTTTGTATTTTCTGAGACAATTATATTTCTTCCCCTGTTTTTATGAGGCTTTTGAAAGACAAACACTATTTTTTTTTTGAATTTTTATTTTTTTATTTTTTTTTTTTTTTAAAAAATATTTACAAGCACAAATTGATCAGATCATTCCTCGAAGGCAATCATCCGAAGGCCTTCGACGCACATTTCAAAATTTGGTCGTGGGAGGGGTTTTGTGAAGATATCAGACACGTTTTGGTCTGAGCTTACCTTCTGAAGCTGAATCAACTCCCGATCATAACAATCACGTATGAAGTGTACCTTGATGTCTATGTGCTTTGTTTTAGAGTGATGAACGGGGTTTTTCACAATTTCCAGAGCAGCAGCATTATCACAGAAAATTGGAGTGTTAACGAATTCCATACCGTAATCCGTGAGCTGATTCTGGATCCACACTACCTGTGAGGTACCGGCAGATGCGGCCACGTACTCAGCTTCTGCAGTTGATTTGGATACGGTATGCTGCTTCTTGCTCTGCCATGAGATGAGTCGATCGCCCAAATATTGACATCCTCCCGTTGTTGACTTCCGATCCAAGTCACTGCCTCCATAGTCACTGTCAGTATAAGCATACAATTGAAAGTCAGTGTTCTTTGGGTACCAAAGACCAAGCCGAGGCCTGCCCTTTAGATACCGAAATATACGTTTAACAGCATTCAAATGAGAAAGTTTAGGGTTAGCCTGATAACGAGCACACAAGCAAACTGCATGCATAATATCTGGCCGACTTGCTGTTAGGTACATCAGAGAACCAATCATGGAGCGATACATGAACTCGCTTACTGACTCCCCGTCTGCATCTGCTGACAAAAGAGGTCGGGATGCCATTGGAGTTGAGATCGGCTTTGAGTCTTGCATCTTGAATTTCTCTAGGATCTCATTCACATACTTGGCTTGATGAATAAGAATCCCAGATTCATCTTGTTTAACCTGCAAGGCTAGGAAGAAACTCATTTCCCCCTGATCGCTCATCTCAAACTTCTTCCTCATAATCTCTTCAAATTCGGTGCATAGATCTTCATTCGTTGATCCATAAATGATGTCATCCACATATACTTGCACCATTATAATGTGATCGTCCACCCGTTTTCTGAACAACGTCTGATCCACCACCCCTCTAGTATACCCATTTTCCACCAGGTGTGTTGACAACGTCTCATACCACGTTCTTGGAGCTTGATGTAAACCATACAATGCCTTATCCAGCAGATACACATGATCTGGATGCTCCTCATCTATGAACCCAGGTGGTTGAGTCACGTACACCTCTTCATTCATCTCAGCATACAGGAATGCTGTCTTCACGTCCATCTGGTGCACCGTAAAATTCAGATAAGATGCAACCGCAAGAAATATCCGTATGGCTTCCAATCTTGCTACAGGGGCATACACCTCATCATAGTCAATTCCATGTATTTGACGGTGACCTTGGACAATTAACCTTGCCTTGTTTCGAACGATTATACCCGTGTCATCTTTTTTGTTCTTGTACAAGCCAACGGGTGGGTATAACCTTCTTGTTATCTGGCCTCTTGACTAGCCGCCACACTCCCAGCTTTGAGAATTGATTCAAGTTCGTTGTGCATGGCCTCGATCCAGCTCGGATCTCTGAGAGCTACCATCACATTTGGAGGCTCAATCTGGGAGATAAAGCACGAGTACATGCAGACATTGATGTCTCCTGTGCGGCTTCTAGTTCTAACTCCTGACGTCACTGGTCCAAGAATATTGCTGACCGGATGGTCCTTGTTGATCCTTGAAACCTGAATATCTGGCACAGACACTGAAACAGGCAGATTAGAATTCACAAGATTATCATTTATATCACTAATACCTGAACCTTGTTGAATTTCTGAATCAACATCACACGTTCCTGAAGTTCCTGAAGCATCTGCGTTGACATCTGCGGTGACAGTTGTTGGAACTGGAACTGGGGCTTTATCACAGACTTTTTCAACAGAAGGTCTTGATTCAGAAGACTGTGTGATAATCTCTTCTTCTTCACCCAAATTATGAAGATCATTCGAAAACTTAAAACCCTCAAACAGAGACCCATAATTAAATATCCAATCTGGTCCAGTCCCTGCATCCGTCGGGTTGTCTTCAAGCCAGTCCACATTGAATGCTTCAATAATCAAGCCGGTGGTCTTGTTATAGACTCGATAAGCACTATTCCCTGAGTAACCAACGAAATAACACTCATCCGCTTTCGCCTCGAATTTCCCTACGTCGGACTGAATCAGCACCGTGCACGGACACCCGAAAGTCTTGAAATAACCCACTGTCGGCTTCTCTTTGTAGACAATCTGATATGGAGTTTTCTCATGACGTTTGTTCAACAAAACCCGATTTTGCACATAGCATGCTGTGTTGACTGCTTCAGCCCAGAAGAAGATTGGTAGTTTTGCTTCACACATCATCGTCCTTGCAGCTTCAATGAGTGTCCTATTCCTTCTCTCGGCTACTCCATTCTGTTGTGGAGTGTAGGGAGCACTAAACTGTCTCTCTATGCCTTTAGCCCCACAAAACATATTCAACTCAGCATTCTTGAATTCCGTTCCATTATCTGATCTGATAGCTTTGACCTTCTTGTTCAGCTGGTTCTCTATGAGTGTGACAAACTGTTTCACTAGGGCTGGAGTTTCATACTTGTTTGACAAAAAGTAGACCCAAGTAAAACGTGAATAGTCGTCCACAATCACGAGACAATAGGAGAACTTGCTGATGCTCTGAACTTGCATAGGCCCAAATAAGTCCATGTGTAAGAGTTGTAGAACTGATGACACTGAATTAGCTATCTTTGGACGATGTGGCAACTTGTGCTGCTTCCCCTTCGCACATGCCACACATTTTTCAACAGTTGAGAAGTCTTTAATCGGCAGCTTTCTGACATGCTCTCCCTTCGCGAGCTTGGTCAAATTCTTCATATTAGCATGCCCTAGTCGTCGATGCCACAACATAGCCAAATTTTCATTCTGTTTTGATATGAGGCATGCTTCTTCTGACGTTGGAGGTTTGCCCATGTTGAGAAGATATGAATTTGATCGTCTTGGAGTACGCATCAGTACGCACTCCTCGGGAATCTTCACACCAGGCTTCAAAATAATACACTCCTTTCGATTGAACATCACCGAATAGTCCTTGTCACAGATCTGAGACACACTCAGCAAACTGTGCGACAGTTCCTCCACATAGTGAACGTCAGAAAATGACAGATTTCCACTCCTCACCACACCTTTCTTACTAATTCTACCACCCACACCACCTGCAAATGAAACTCCTCCACCATCGAAATCTTCTACATCTTCCAAAAGGGACAGATCTCCGGTCATGTGTCGGGAGCAACCACTATCAACGTACCAGAGATTGTTGATAGATCTTCTTGGCTGTCCCTACAAGAAATCAGAAATTAATGAGATCCAGGTACCCAGGCCATAACAGATCTGGGCACACCTTTAGCATCAATGTAGTTAACTAGATTGGAGAATCATTTCAGACTTTGAATTCAGACACATTTCCATTCTGAATGTTGACTTTTGGTTTCCAGGTGGTTGGTTTTCTCTGGTTTCAACACAGTTGTTGATTTGTTCACAAACACAGGTTTCTTGTGGTGAAATGACCTTTTTACCAGTTGGCTTTTTAATTGGTGTCCACTCAAGTTCGCTTAGTGTACACAAGTTGTCTCGTTGTATTCGTATTCCTATGTATAGAGCGTGTCTAAGTGATAGTTGTAGTGACTATTTGGTTATGGGCGTATCACATGGTCCGGCGGACCATGTGGTCCGGCGTATCAGTTTGATACGCTGGGTGTTTAGTCACTTACTATAAATAGGTGTGTGTTAGAATGTTAGACATAAGCTGAACACTTATGTCATTCTACACCTTTCTGTGTGTGTGTTCAGAGAGAGAAACCAGAGAGTCTTCATTGTAATCTCAAGTGATTCAATACAATTCTCTTATTTACATCTCGTGTTCGTTACGTTGATCAAAGCATGCAGTAGTAAGATCGTATCTCGTTTCTACAAGTGGTATCAGAGCATTTGGTTGCTCTACTGCTGTGTTTTTGATCAATTTTTCGGATTTTTAGAGAGAGAAAGTTTGGGTTTCTTCACGTTTTCATCAAATTCTTCCAATTCTGAGTGTTTCAACGATGGAAAATGATTTCTGAGTGTTTCTGGAGTGTTTTCGCACTATACTGAATCAAATTTCAGCTCCAAACATCAAAATTCGCGAAAATCAGTGAAATCAGTCTCGAAGTCAGCTGGTCCGCCGGAAAAATGCAGTTTTCTGGTCCGCCGTTTGATCCG
The DNA here is from genome assembly GCA_039602395.1 of Deinandra increscens subsp. villosa. Taxonomy (NCBI): domain Eukaryota; kingdom Viridiplantae; phylum Streptophyta; class Magnoliopsida; order Asterales; family Asteraceae; genus Deinandra; species Deinandra increscens. The sequence continues at coordinate 9,513,296 of JBCNJP010000011.1, read as the reverse complement.
CTAGGCAATCTTCATCAGTCTGATCCGCAGCAGTTACAGCGTATCAGTGTGATCCGCTGGTTTATTTGGTCCGCCGTACCAAATTTGATCCGCTGAAAATTTCTGATCCGCTAGTTCATCTGATCCGGAATCTGGTCCGCTAGTTCAATTCTGATCCGCTAGTTCGTTTCTGGTCCGCTGAATATCATCTAATCCGCTGGGATTTATCTGGTCCGCAGTTTAACATTGATCCGGAGTTTGATCCGCTGGACATTGTTTTGATCCGCTGACAGAAAACGTGACTTTCACTAAAACTGACGTAACTTGCAAACCGTTTGGAGTTACGGAACCCAATACCAGCCAAAACGTTCGTCTTTCCGAGATCTAGGACTTGTACCGGCCTACGGCCAGTACCGAGCAGTTTTGACCCCCAAAATCCGCTTGGAAGACCTTCGTTTTTGAGTTCGAAGTTTTTGAAGTATCATTTTACGTTGAAAAATGTCCGATTTTCATGCATTTGCAGCTATGCAAACCACGATGCAAGCTATGCTCAATTTTGATAATGAAATAGGAACAAGTCAGAAAGTTCCCAAGTTGTTAAAATTGGAAGATTATCAAAATTGGAAGCAACGTTTCTCTGCATACATCAGCACAAATGATATTGATTTGTGGATTCCGATTCGAACGCTGTATGTGCGTCCAACTGACAATGGGGAATATAAAGAGATTCAAGATTTTGATAAGGATGAACGAAGAAGTTATGAACTTGAACAAAAAGTTTATGGTTATCTTACCATGGCTTTACCTACTGAGTTGTTACATCAATTCAGTACTTGCAAGAAGGCTAAACAGTTATGGGATGCTTTATCTGCTCGATGTGAAGGCAATGATCAGTATAAGAAGAGTCGAAGGAAAGTGTTGAACAAAGAATTTGAAAATTTTCAACAATACGACAAAGAAAATATTTCTGCTCTTGTTTCAAGATTTTCACATCTAATTAGTGAGATGAAAGTAGTCAAGATTGAAAAGACCGAGGAAGAATTGAAAGAGAAATTGATGGAAGCATTACCAGAGAAATGGGAAAATTATGTGTTGTTGCTTACTCATGACAAAGACTATTCCACATTATCATTTCATGATTTGACTGGAAAGCTTCATGCTCGAGAAATGGAAATGATGAATTCAAACAAGTCCACTGCTCAATTACAAAATCCTGAGTTGTATCATGGACAAAATTCTGCAAGTATCAATGCAAAGTCTAAATCATCTGGTTATGATACATCAAATCCACCTCAAACAGCATTTGTTGCTGATCATGGATCAGGAAAGTATGAAAGTTCATCAAGGAGGTGCAGTTTCACTACTCCTGATAGATCATCTGCCAGTTCGATTAATGGGAAGTCAGCTGAAGATTTAGTTGCGTTGTTATCTGGATTCATATCATCTTCTTCTGGCGATATATTTAGTCAAATTGGTAACTCTTGTTTATATAGAGAGGATTTGGATCATATGGATGAAGATCAGTTGAACAAATTAGATTTGGAGTGGCAGTTTGCTATGCTAACTGAAAGAGGTAGAAGGTTTATTAAGAAACATGGAACGACATCTATCTTTCAAGGAGACAAACTTGGTTTGAATAAGTCACAGATCAAATGTTTCAAATGTTCCAAATATGGTCATTTTGCTCGTGAGTGTCCCACAAAAGAAAAGGTGGTTCAGACAGCTGAGAAAACTACTTCACCTCAAATTGCTTTGACTGCTATTTCTTCTGCATCAAAAGAACAACCATCGAATGAAGGTTATGATTGGGCTGCTGATTTTCCTGATGAGTCTTGTTTTGTTGCTCAGATTGTTCACAGTGATGACGAAGAAGAGATAACAGATTCTGATTCAGATGTTAGTAGTTATGGAAATAGTGGTTATGAATCTGTCTGTGAGTTTTGTTCTCAAAAAGATAAAATGATTCAAGGTTTAGTTAAGGAAAAAGAAGATTGGGTTGCGGATAGAGAAAAGTTGGAAGGTATGATCCAAGAGTTAGAATCTCAAAAAGAAAAGTTTTCAGTTTTTCAGACAGAGTTAATTGAAAAAGAGTTGCAGTTTCAAGGTGTTGAGCAGGAATTTGAAAAGAAGTTTACAAAATTGTCTGAAGAAAAGGCTGACTTAGTTCAAGGAAGTTGAAGAAATGGAAGGATGAAGCTGAGGATGCTGCCAATGATTTTCAATAATCTTGTTTGATAAAGTCCAAGATTCAAACTTGATATTACTTACTCAAGGCTTTCTGATGATTCGAGTTGCTAAAATTGAAGCATATCAGACTTGATATGGAGAAGTTGCTTAGATGAGAAGCGAGAACTGGCAAGAGTAAACAAGTTGCAAAATGCAAATTTGGATATTCAGAAAAGAAACGAAGATAAACTCGAGAAGGAATTGTTGGCCGCTCTAGATGAGTTGAGATTGCAAAAGTATGAAACTAATAAAGTGGCAAAGAAGCTAATTGCATCAGAAAAGGAGTTGGCTGAAGCTAATCAAAGAATTTCTGAATTAAAGATTGAAGTCATTGATTCAAAACGTCTTTTGAACAATGTTACTAACTCACAATCTTTTACAAGTTTTCTGGCCAAAGATGAAAATTTTGAGAAGATGTTTAACAAGACAGTCTCGCCACCAGGAAGTCTTAAAGAAGGCGTTCATGATTTGAAAGAAAAGGCTGAGATTGGTGATTATTCTGAGTTTGTTGGTTCCAAATCTGTTGAAGAAAAGCAAAAGGAAAAAGGCAAAAGTACTGAAGCTTCTGAAGCTCAAAAGGTTGTGTCTGGGTCTTCGTCTTCAAAAGCTGACATTGATGAAACAATTATCAATGCTCCAAAAGATATCAAGAAAGTTAAAGCTGAATTTTCTCGTCTTGCAAAGAACGGGCATAAATCATCTGATTCAGAAGAGAAAGTTTCTGGAAAATATACAGGTTTGGGATTTCAAAAGAAACAGGTTAATGTGAATGTTTCAAAGGTTCAACAGCAACAGATATTTGAAGAAAGTTAATCTGAAGCAAGTAAAGAAAGAAGTTTTTAAAGCTGACAAAGTTCAACCCGAGAGGTTCTACAAACTCAAGGGTTCGGAACAAATATTTTCTGATAAAGAATTCCCGCTACATTGCGTAGATGCTCGGAAAGTTGCTGAAGTTTTTGTGAAGAATGTTGATTCTTCTGGAGGATCCAATTCTACTCCAAAGAGCCCGACATCCAAATGGGTTCATGATCATCGATTTCAGGTATATGATAATTTTTATGATCATTTTGGAGATGAATATGTTTGTGAAGCTATGCAGGTTCCAAAACGAAGAAATGTACACAATCGCTTGTGTTACAATTGCCGACAAAAAGGGCATCTGGCACAAGATTGTCCGATTTCTGCTGCTTCTAGTTCAAGGAAAGGAAAGGTTCCATTTGTTGGTAAAGCTGCCAAACAACGATTCATTGATGAAAATGGCAGAGTATTTGATGAATATCCACAACCTACATTTTTCAAAACTCAAGGAAGATTTATTCCATCGTTTTCAAAATGTTCCATATGTAGGTTGTTCGTCACAATCAACTGTGACAGGTTCATCAGATACCGATTTACCAAAACAACAAATCTGGAAACCTAAAGTGGTTTCAAAAGGAAATCAAGATACTGGTCGACCAGAAGCGATTCGTTTCGGGTCATTTATAAACTGATGTGTTTGACCAGTGTGCAGGTACTTCTAGAAGACCTATCGATGATTGCAAAGTTGCTGATGGAGAAGTATTCTGCTGATTTAACTTAAATTACATGTGATATCAAATTTCAAAACTGAAATTTTTCTGAAAGCTAAACTTGAAAGGTATCCATGTCGAAAGGTCAATTTTCTTTCTTTTACATTTTGTATGTAGCTTAGGGGGAGAAAATTGAAAACCAAAAATAGCGTCTTTGTGATTTTGTTTGTGATAAAATGAAAATCCAAAAATAGAGTTTTCATTTTAAGGGGGAGAAAAACAGAAAATACAAAAACATTGAAAAATGAGAAATTGTATCCAACATGATTGGGAAATGATGGTACATTGGCTTACGTGTCTGACTCATGGATAAACTAGATGAAAAAGCCATAAGATCATTGCTCGATGTGCTTGGTAGGCTCGGCATTAAATCAGAAAGTATACAGATGTGATAAACACATTAAATACTAATGCTTGACCAAGTGGACAACATCTTGATGCATGTCTCATGATATAAAAGAAAAGATATACGTGAAAAAGAAAATGAGAAGTCACTGTGTATACATGTGTTCATTTTGCAAAGATTTAAACTTGTTTGATTTTCTTTATTTTGTCAAACGATCGGACTTTCTTTGCGTATCGAAAGATCGACCTGATTGTTGTTCGTTTGACGTTCTGCTTTATTTTCTTTGGTGTTTCGTATAACTCATCGGACTTTCTCTGCGTGTACGGAAGTACCGACCTGATTGTTGTTGAGTTATACAATTTCAACTTGTTTTATTTTCTTATTTTGTTAAATCCGAGGCCTTATCTGCGTATCGAAAGATCGACCTTAAGGTAGACGATTTAACGTTCTTATTTCTTTTTGCATGGAACACAGTTGACTGAACCATGAATACAATCATTATGTGACTAAATCACAAATGAAATCACAAAGTGTGATATAAATGGCAAAAACATATCTGAGTATGTCTGATAGTGTGGGGTACACTGGTCAAAGCAAACTAAATCAATCAATAACATATCCAGATGTTATGAGTATGATTGTGCCTGAGTTTAAGATGGACAAATTATACCAGTAATCGACATGACTTGTGTGCTTAAGTAATTGAAATTGAAGTGTAGTTCAGCATGATATGTCCAATATGATCCCAAGTTGTGATCTTTCTCGCAAAAGACAAAAATAGTGTTTGATTCAGTATTGCATTTATGTTTCATTTCTGAAAAGTTCAAAAAGATTTTTGGTGTGTTTTGATATAAAGTTTCAAAAAGCCAAAAAGATTTTATTTCTTATTCGTTTTTGACCGATTGACATGTGATACGAAATTGAAATTTGAAAATCTATCTTGGATTCTCGAAGAGAAGTTTTGCGCCAAGACTAAATTAATTTTCAAAAGAAAAGGAAACCGCGTTTCTGTCTTCTGAAATTGCAGGTTTGTGTGTCAAGACTCAAGCATGGTGAGAGGGGGAGTATGAAGTATCTTTCACAAGTGGATCTTGAAGTGCAAAGATAATTACAGAGTGATCCAGCCATGCGAGCTCTATTTCTGACAAGATTTCAAGTCAAAGATCGGATGCAGTCATGTTGAAGATTGAAGACTGAAGTTTAGTTAGAGAACTAGATACACTACACGTTAAGGGGGAGTTTGTTAGAGCATGTTCCTATGCTATGAGTGTCTCGTGTATTGTATCTATGTGAGCGTGTCTAAGTGATAGTTGTAGTGACTATTTGGTTATGGGCGTATCACATGGTCCGGCGGACCATGTGGTCCGGCGTATCAGTTTGATACGCTGGGTGTTTAGTCACTTACTATAAATAGGTGTGTGTTAGAATGTTAGAAAAAAAAGTTGAACCACTTCATGTCATTCTACACCTTTCTGTGTGTGTGTTCTAGAGAGAGAAACCAGAGAGTCTTCATTGTAATCTTCAAGTGATTCAATACGAATTCTCTTATTTACATCTCGTGTTCGTTACTTTGATCAAAGCATGCAGTAGTAAGATCGTATCTCGTTTCTACATTTCTTCTGTGGAGAAGTGACCTTTTTACCAGCAGGCTTTTTAACCGGTGTCCACTCAAGTTTTAACTTTGTATACACAAGTTGTTTCGTTTGGGTGACATTGTTTTGTTTCAAAACCTGTTGCTCGGCTTTCGCTTTGCCATTAGGTTGATTAATTCTTTTCACTTTAGCCACTTGTTTTTCAACAAATTCTGGTTTTGTCTTTTGGTAGACTCCTTTAGTTTGAAAAGTTTGTTTTGGAGTTCTGGTCACTTTCCACTTATCCACAACAGGCTTTGTCACAGGTGCCTTTGCGTTTGATACCTTAGACTGTTCAGTCTTCATTGGTTCAACACGCTGCTTCCCCTGAAACACAGCTTGTTGCTTCTGCTTTTGTTTCTGTTTTTCACCTGTCATCATCTTTTCCAACATACTAGTCCGTGGATTTTGTGGATAGTATGGTTGGTAAGGTCTGTTCACACAGTTAGCTGCAAAATGTCCTGGCTTCCCACATTGAAAGCAATTCATGAGTCTAGGCCCATTGACATGGCTACAGAGGTATGAACGTCTTGGGTAAGACGACTTCCACTCTGGCTTATCATCCCATTTGTGTATGACATGTTGTTTATCCCTTATCAGATTGTGTAATTAAACAAAATTGATCCGATTTAGATTTGTTGGTTCTATTAAAAGCTGACACAACCTGGGGATAAGTAACAAAGTCTTTGGGCTTAGTCTCACGACCAATTTTTGTGTTAGGCACACGAATTTTAAAACCAGACACTCTTTCATTAGATTATGAAACATTTTTTAACATCGATACAGCTACTTGTTTTGACTTGGATGTTTCTAGTTCTGACACAAGTGCCATTACATCATCCTTAGGTAAACATAAACTAGAACTATTAGAACTACTAGACGCATGACTCTTATCCACTCTCTGACACTCTGCATCCTCCTCAGAAATGTCATTGATTTCTACTTCATCTGCACAAGAAACAGATATATCAGAAGTGCTCACACAGTTATTCATTGAAGTATTGGATGGGCCTGCTTCACATGGGTCTGTCATCACTCTGTTCATTTTACCCAACCCATAAGTCATGTGTTTTTCATTCTCAATTTCCTCCTCAGTCAAAGGCTTCACTCCAACCAAGACACTATCTAAGGGAGGTCCTTCTTCATGCATTTCCGATGCCGATCTATCTATCTGATCCTCCTCTAAGATCATTCCTATGACATCTCTAGTTTTGTCTTGAGGAACAACATTCTTGCTTGCAAAGCTGATTCCTATTCCACCTTTGTCCTTTCCCATTCTAACCTCAGTTATGCAATTGTCTAAGGATTTACTAGCCTGCAACATCCTTTTGCTTCTCATAAAGTTGATATCAAGTTTAACCTGCATCTCATTGTTCTTATGCTTAAGTTCTTCTATCTGTTTACTTAGCTCAGCTATTTCTAACTTAGCATTGTCATACAAATAGGCATTTTCAGTTGCAAGGTTCTTATACTTAGCTATATCTAGTTTCTGGGCTTTAACCTTTTCTTCATTCTTATGCCATCTACCCTTAAATGAACTCTTTTCACATTTTACTTCAAACAATTCAGATTCAAAGTTTTTGCAGTATTCTCTAAGAGTAGTAATTATACGATCACAAACAGAATTAGAACATACCTTGGTGTGATCTGCAGCCATTGCTTCATTCTCCTCAGGTTCCTCTGGTTCATCATCAGTAACCACAAAAGCATGCTCCTTTTCATCCTCATCATCATCCAAAGTTGTCATCATAGCATGCGTCAAACTCAGATCCTTCAGCTGTGGGGTCCAGTCATAGCCACCACCTTCTTGCACAACTAAAGCACTTGTCTCTGCCTTTCCCTTCCCATCAGCTGGCTTCTTCATCTCTGCTCTCTCCTTCCTTGGTTTGCTGCACTCCCTAGCAAAGTGCCCATATTCATCACAATTGTAGCACCTAAGCTTCGTCTTATCAAACCCCATCCTGATCTTATCTTGATCCTTCCAAACATTTCGCCCCGTAGTGGCCATGAACTTTTTAGCCCTGAACACTGCCATAGCCATTTGCCAAGAGACATCCAGCATTTCCACGTCTTCTGGATTGATCTGATTAAGCTCCCCCGAAAGAATCTCAGAAGGAATTAGTGTTCCAGCCATTAGCGCATGATAACTATTCATGAATCCCATACCCAGAGCAAAATTGGGATCATTGTTAGCTTCAGTAGTATCACCTCCACTTGAACTTGATTGGGGTTGTGCCACAAATGCCTTCGTTTGATTCATTGAACTTGATCCACCTGCTACAGCCTTTCCTTTCTGCTTCTCATCTACCTCTTCCGACAACAAAGCTTGATTCAACTTTCCCGCCAAACTCAGTGAACTTATGTGATTCAACTCACGTTGCTTATCATCAATCAACTTGGACTTCAGCTTGTTGATCATTTCATCCAAAGACAGTTCACTCAGTTTGTTGTTGTCCTTAATGATTGAAATGTTGGTGTTCCATGACTTTGGCAAGCTGTTTAGGAGCTTCAAATTTTTATCTTCCAATTCTGGTTCCACTCCATAACTTGACATCTCGGCCATTAGAGAGACAAATCTTTGCACTTGTGCTTCGAAGGATTCACCCTGGATATGATTAAACAAATTGAACTTTTGCTTCAACATCTGCTTTCGACTCGCCTTGATGTCTGGGTTTCCCTCATAAGCTACTATCAATGCATTCCACAGTTCCTTTGCCGTCTTGCAATGCTTAAACCCTTGAGCAATGTCCGGTGTCAATGCCATGGTCATTATCGCAAAGGCCCTCTCAGCCTTGTTACACCTCTCCCAGTCATCATCCTCAAATTCATCTTCAGTCTTTTTCTTTCCTGATTTAGGTCCCGCTTGATGTATAGGTACGTGTGGTCCATTTAGAACTGCTCTCCACAACCTTAAATCAACACTCTTCAAATGGTTCTCGAATCTATATTTCCACTCTAAGAAGTTATCTGCCGAAGTTAGCCTTGGCGGACGAGTTATAGATCCGATCTCGAAATCCAGTTTCTGGTACATGCTCGGCTCAAAATCCATTTCAATAGCTTGGGTAACTTAACCTAAAGTCCAAAAGTCCAAAAAATTCACAAAGTCTTGATAGGACAGTCCTGATTACGATTACAACACCCGATTACGATCGGAAACCCCTGATTACGATCCAAAGTAAATCGCAAACCCGATTCCGATTGAAATACTCGTAAACGCTGATTACGAGTTCCGATTACGATTCCGATAATCGTACACTCCGTTTCCGATAGGCTCAATCGTAAACTCCGATTACGATAAACCCGATTACGACTCCGTAGTCGTAAACCCTGATTACGATCTGGAAATGTCGTAAACGCCAAAAGTACGACTCGTAAACACACAAAAATGTGATCTTGAAGTCGTAAACGCCAAGAAACCCAGAAAAAGTGATCGTAAACGCCAAGAAATGCAGATCTTCAACCAAAACCTGATCGGAAACACCAAAAACCGATGAACACAGCAGCAACACAGATCGTAAACACTTGAAACACCCTCAAATCTTCGAGAACAGCCCAGAAAACTTGAAAACCTGCTTGAATCTATATCGTGTGAGCCTCGAATCGATGATTCTTAGCTCTGATACCAATTGTAGGTCCGAGATCAAACCTCCTACACGATATTTAGCCAAATACGAGTGCGGAATCCTCGTACAAGCTCGATTCAAGAGAAATAGTAGAAGAATAGACTAGATCTATGATAAAGATGAAGTCTTGAATGATAAATCTCTACTAGAAGCTGATCGTAAATAGCAATAAACTAGAAATCGTAAACTGCCTTGAATAGATTGAAAAGCTTCCCTACAACAACTCAAAAAGAGGTTTATATACAACCTCTACACATAATCGTAAACCTAGCAGGCCCAAGAAGCCCAAATCGTAAACTAGACTAGTCCAATTACAAGATAAATAACTAGCCCAAATCAAAACTAAGATAGCCCAATTACAAATGTTCATGCCTTAAATAAGCCTAGCCCAACAAAGAAGTTAGGTGAAAATAAGAAGGATAAGAAGTCTTCTCATCCGTTAGATCTGATGATCAATGACCCAGATTTAATCCTTTAATTAAAACTCAAAAATAAATTAAACTGAAAATCCAAACCTAAGAAGTCCTCATCCATGTCGCTAACAATCGTCTTCCTCATCTTTTCTACAATTCTACACCAATTCGATTCTTTAAAGCTCACCAGAGAAGACGATAACTCAGAGAAGACGGAGGTACCTCCACGAACTCCTTCATCCACATCAATCGGCTCAAAATCATTCGAATAGATCCCATGGAAAGAAATCTGAATCGATTTCTTTAGATCTCGCAAAATCATCAGCCGCCCCGACCGAAATAGGTTACATCATATGGGAGAGGAAAAATGGGGAGGCGGAGAAGAAATTTAGGGATATCAATCTCGAGAGATCTTGCGTATGGGATGAGGAAACATATATGATATCTACCCCTACTTCTGTACTCCTGTACAATCGAAGTTGCAGGACCACGAATTCTCTTTATTAAATTTATTATATTGTACCACTTGGGAAAAAACAGAGAACTTGTACTCATATCAAAGATAGTTGTATCCAGTGGCGTACCCAAGGCTTAGCCTTGGGGTTCGCCCGACACCCATGAATTTTTGCCGCGTTCTAGTATATATCCGATTTTTTCTAAACCGAACCCCAAGAAATTTGGTCACCGAACCCCATAAAATTTTATACCGACCCTCAAGTTTAAAAAAAAATAAAAAAATTATAGTTTAAAAAAATTATTCGACACTAATGAACCCAACAATATTAATATATTGAACTCAATGACCATTCCCCAATTAATAAAAAAATGAGTTTTTGAGAATCCATTGGATAGATTGGTAGAAGACTACTTTATTTTACTTTTTAGTTATGTACTTGTATAGATTTGATCATTTGAGATATTCAGAATTTATTTTGTGCATTGAGAATTCACACGGTGGTCACAAAGTTGGTTTTTTATCATGTAACGCGACCCGACCCGACCCGACCCGAACTAGTAGTCTAAAAAGATTTGTATATAGCGGTGGACGGTTGAACTCCGAAAATTTCCGAACCCCATCCAAAAAATTCCTGGGTTCGCCACTGGTTGTATCTTCATTTTCTAATTGTGCTTTAGAGGCTTGTAGCTGTCGACTTTTCTTCATCCCATGCTCCGATGGAGTGCACGAAATCACAAAAAAAAGGAGGGAGGGTACTGTGGCTCTGCAATTTGTAGATTTTCAAAAGGTTTTCACCTGCTCTAAAAAGCTATCAATTTGTACACATGGCTAAAAAAAACTTGTATCTTCATATGTGCTATAAAGAGTTGTAACATATGTTGTGAAAATGGTACCATAAGTTGTGAAGAAGGGGTGTAAAAGGGCCCACATCCACTCCCTGCCTCTTTTAGTTTCGGAATGAGAAAGAAAATGTGAAAGATAATGCATATAGGAGCTTGTATGGTAGGCAACATAAGATGTACAGCAGGTTTAAAAAATTGTACCATAAGGAACCGTGCATCATGACTTGTAAACACATGCACTATGAGATTGTACTCCATGTTGAAGAAATTGTACAATAAGTTAATAAATGTATATAAGGGTTAATAAAATAAATTTTTATGTTTTGACGTTGATATATCAATTGTATGTCATCATATGTGTTAAAAATAACAATATGCAATTATGCATACTTGATGCATCATTCCCTTGCAACATGCATATACATACATACTTAATGCATCAATCCCTTGTAAATGGACGTGATAATCTAAACCGTGAAGACGTAGGCATGACCGAGGTGGAGGTCGGGCGTTCAGTAAAGGTCAATATCAACGAGATGATGTTGTGAAGATCAATGTGAACAAACAACGATTAAGGAATGATTACTGGACTAATTACGTTTGTTCGATGATTGACTCTCGGGATCTACCCAAGATAACATTCTTAACTTTTTGTGGGTCATTCAGTCCTCGTTGTAGTGTTCGTCGTCTCGTCCCACTTAGTACTTTTGTGAAGTAATTACCAACACCAAATGTATGGGAACGTGCCTTGAGTCCCTTGAAACTAGACCAAATCGTTTTGTTGAATATCTGCATCGCTTTGACCGCTTCCCCAACTGCCACGGATACGCTCGTTTATGCCGTTGAAAATTTTGCACTTTGAGTTCATATTGGACCATTTTCCCGATATCGAGTCATGCGGCCGGTATCCATCCGACCTCCCCATTTGCTCGAACCTTGTTCTAAAATATTGAGTTATCTTGATTGTTTGCTGAAGATCAAAAACACAAAAAAATAGTAAACTTTACAATAAGCACGAGCTAACGCGAAATCCTCATCAGAAAACTTTGCTAAAAAATGTATAAAAAGTAACTTTTAAAAAAATATCCGTGACGGGATCCTCCGATACGTCTAGCTAACGCGAACTCCTCGTCGTAGTTCCAAAGTTAAATCATTTTTTTTTATCGAGCTGGTTGGTCCTTCTTCTTATGCGACCGTTTCTTTTTTGTTGTGACGGTCCTAGTTGCGTTTCAGGCACCGCTTCGGGTTCAATTGGTTGAGACGGTTGAGACAGTGGAAACATTTGACAAGGCCTATTTGACTAAAAGCATTGAACACGTATGGTTGTTGAGGTCGGGACAAGTTCGCGATATTGTGTAGGAGGTCTTTGTATGGTTGAAGTTGTTGCTCGTTGTCACCAACCCGTTGTGACGGTTGGAAACACATGTTGTATGTACCGTCATATGGTGCACCGTGTGGAAGTAGTTTTGAGAGAGTTTATAAAACTTTAGAGAGTAGAAAAAGTTTGAAGAGATTGTGTGATTAAAATGTATAAAATGAAGAAATATATATATGAGAAAATAAAATAAAATATTATAAATATAGTCGTTGCTAACCCAACCTATTCATTTTCGGTTCGCGTAAAAACTAGTTAGAACCTGATCTGGCATGCAGGTTTTGATACGGGTTTCTCTTTTCTTGTACCCAAACCGGTGTCAAATCATTTTTAAAACCGGTTCTAGTTGTTAGACAAAAGATCCGTTATACATACTAGCCGTTATAGATCCGTTATCTAGCAGTTTTGATTTTCTTTTTTTTTTACTATTTGCTCCCTGTTAGTGTATATATGTCCTGGATGTTTTTGTTGATTCGCAACACTTGAAAAACTATAACTGTGTTACAATTTGTATTTTTTTTACTATTTGCTCCCTGTTAGTGTATTGGGCTCTTAACGGGCCCAATCAAGTAACATAGTATAAATCCGATTACAGAAATGCCCAGTAATATACTAATATTTGCCATTAGGCTTTCATAGCACACTTTAACGGAAGTCCATTCAAGTTAACCCAAGATTTATCCAAATTAACACATATTCATTACAAAACAGTAAAAAGTATAAAAAGAAAAAGATAAAATCATAACCGTCGGATCACTAAATTAATGACTTAAGGGCATGGGATATACCCATATGAGTTCTTAGACAATGACTATACTTAAATGAGAACTTGAGAAGAGGTTTGTAGGTTGAATTTAATAGAAAAAATCTAAACGGAATTAAAGGTCATTTTTTATAAATCAAACATAAAGTGGCGTGAAACAAACCACGCCAATCACTCACGAGTTGTATATCGCATGATCTAAAACGATATTAGCACTTCTATATTAAATTAGAAAAATAGAAAGAATAAATAAAGGAGGTAAATAAACATCTGTGTGAGATGTATGTTGTTATTCACACAGATGTACATTCTGAATATATATCAGTGTGAATTGTACATTGTTTGTAGTTTATGTATAACGTCAAAAAAGCCTTCATGATGCATGCTTAAAAGGTTAAAAAATCACAACTCTAGGTCATCAACTAGCTGACAACCAAAAATTCGAAAATAAATTAGTTAAATCTTGAAAAACCAGGCTAAAATGTTAAAGATCAGATCAAATCAAATCAGGAACAAACAATGCACAATACAGTTTTACTCTTATACACCACAATATACATGATGATCAAATATACAGGCACATGACCCTATTATAATCACAACTAGAGCACCCCAAAGTCAAATCTTTTAGAGATCTCAAAGGTTATTTACTTATACTAGCTATAAATTCATAATCTTGTTACCCGAAATCCAATCCTATAAGAGCGGAATCAAGCTACGCTTGAAACTGTAGCTTTTTCGGGACTGTGGAGGTGTGAGATTTAGACCGAACATCTCTTTGGGAGCATGACCAGGGTCGGATATAAGTCCAACCAACTTAGCCACAACCACAGCACTATCAGCCACATGGTCCATGTCATCGACCCGGCTCCATAACTTGTTAGCCAGCTGAATCCTTCGGTACTTTGTATTCAACTTGATTCCCCATCTTAGGAACAGACTCTCCCGCTCGTGTTCTGTTAGTTTCTTGTGCATTTGCTTAGTCAGCATCTCCCTTTCACGACGCAAAGCTCTCTCACTGTTCACCAATAAAAAGACTTCCCATAATCCCATTTAACACTATGTAGTGATTAAAAATAAATCGATAAAAAGAGAGAAACTAGAGGGATTCTTACGTGGAGGAACGTGTGATGGTCCGGCCATCATCTACAGCCAGATCAACCCGACCAAACATGTCTTTTACAAAGGCTAACCTTCTGCGTTCAACTTCCATGTAAATGGAGTCGGTCGGGTCACCATGGAAAAGCAAAAAGAAGTAAGTTCTGTGCACAAGGGACACATTGCAGTCATGCCAAAATTGTATTATTTCTTTCTGTAGTCTCCTGAACTCTGAAGTCCAAGATATCGCTCTAAAACTATTTCCTATCGGATCCAAACCGATGCTTTTTACACTCTTTTTCTGCTCCATGGTTGTAATCTAAAAAGTCAACACAAAAGTAGAGATGTTAAGATGTGAACTAAAATTGCAGGAAGACTTGAATTTGATTCAAAAAAAGCATAAACTCCTCACTTGGGTATCACTAACTTGCTTATCATCATGAGCCTTAGTTGGTTCTTTGGTTGCTGAAATTAATGAACTTGTGATTGATGTATCGTCTTCTTCGATTGAGATCTTTTCTTGTTCGTTACTGTTATGGTCAACATTACCCTTTTCAAATTGTACACCATAGTTGAAAGTACAACTCTTTATAGGAACTCCAAGAGGTCTTCCAGTGTAGTAATTCTCATCACCATTCGGTGGAGTGCTGTGTTCTAGCTTGTTAAGCCATGTAGCATGTATACCCTCATTACAGCTTCTACTCTTTGGTAATTTGAAGCTTTGTGGAAACCCTAATATATAATCATCTTCATGAGAAACGTTTGATTCTACTTGTTCCTTCACTGGCGATTTCACTGTTTCATCTTCCTTCAATGGTGTTTCCACTTCTTTATCTTCTTTCAATGGCAGTTGCACCATTTTATCATGTGCATTTGTTTCTTCGTCTATATTCGTATCAGGTGACATAGATTCTACAGGATTTTCGCTGTGAACATCATTAAACACTGCTTCAGAAGAAACCCTAATCTTGGTATCAGGAGACGAACAATATGATTCTACATATGCTTTTGGATTTAACTCCTCTGATTCGATGCACCGGACCACCTTGCATAACTCCTCGAAGTTTCCATTACTTTTCTCATCAACATCATCCCAATCATGACATGAATCGGTTTCACTTGATGGTGCTATTCTAAGCATGGGCCTTACTGGAGTACTATCAGGAGGAGAGTTTTCCTCAAACTCGGTAACTCGTATGTAATTTTCTTCAAAACTACTCTCGCTACGCCTGGGAGAGTACCGGCTTGAACCAAGAGTTCTAATACTGCCGTCAAATGACTGGCGTGGGTCCAGCACAATTGATGTCTCTGGCATATAAATTTCAGCTTCAGATGACATCCGTACTCGAAGGTGAGGGTAATCAGCCGTACTTAACTGTAAGATGCAAAAAGAGAGGGAGAAAAGTAGAAATGAGGACCGACACACATATAAAATACACAAGTAAATCAGTCGTTTTGTCAGGATTTTACCTGTGACGATGAAATTTCATTATCTTTAACCACGCTTAGTAAATCCTGAACCTGGGATCTAGCATCATCTCTTTCAGCAGTTAATTCTTCTATTTGCATCAGCATCTGTACATCAGATTACACATAAACCTTCTTGATTTTAAATTATATGTGTGATTTAGGGAATGGAAAACTAAGTGATTACCTTTTCAATTTGATGGTCTTTCTCACGTAACAATGTAGCAGTATCTGATGATATTCGATCAGAGCCTGGAGTTTTTAACTCGTTTTCTAATCTATCCAATTCTCTCTGCAGATGCTTCACTAAAGCTTTGTCTGACATGACTGCATTCACCTGGGCATTAGTACTCACTTCCTTTGCGCAACTTGCAAACAAGAGTGTGTTTCTTGATTGCTCAACATGACTTCTTGCAGGGCTCATTGTACAAATGATTGCTGTTCTTGAATTACCACCTAAAGAAGATTGCAGTATGCGTGTTAGCTTCGAATCTCTGAATGGTATGTGCCCACTTCTTCCCTTGCTGAATCCAATCACAGAAAAATGTGAATTTAACTTTTTCTATCAATGAATCCAGATTGTATTATATGATTGATTGAAAGGGAAGAAAAGTGAACTAACCTTAGCTTTCGAATTACGGTTCCCAGGGTTAATAGGCTGCGGTTTATGTGACAGCCCTCTTTTAACCTTGCACCTGCTGTTAACGACTGGGATGCACGCTCACTTCCAGCAAGATCAACAAAGTTCTATAATAAAGCATAAAGGTGAAAAGGGATGTTTTTATATCATTAATATGTAACTGCCCTAAATTAATTCCATGCATACATACCACAGTCGAAACAAGCATACTTGTGCTGTCCCTGCCTAGATAGTTGTGGGGTGAACTTTCAATTGTCTGCAACCAAAGATAAATCATGAAAAATATAATCTTTTACCAAAACTATTATGCAATCAGAGCATTTCGTCACCAGTCTAATGATTTGATGTGATCTAGAGCTTGTTTCGTTTAGTGATGTCTCCCCAATTTGTCTCTGAGCTGTAATGATGCGTTCTGAATTATGAACTAAACCCAAAGGCTATGAATGAATTGTTAAAAACATCAAAGATGTTCTCACCTTCACAGACGGAAAGGAGCTCCATCATATGATCCCAGTCCCTAACACTCTCCTCGGTGAGGTTTTCAACAATTGTTCCTCTCTGTTATAACAGTCTGCCATTAATTACACCAAAATAAAAAAGATATTAAATGATAATTTTAAATAAAGTTTACCTCCGGATCATCTAAAAGTCTGAGTGGATAGCCATCAGATGTTAAAAGATCTCTGACAGATTCATTATATATCTCCATGGCTGAGAATTTCAAATGAAAGTCTCTATCAGGGTGCTACATTAAAATTAACCATAGATTAGTCAAACTGTTAAAGGTGAACCGAAAAGGTGATCTACCGGAAGTGAAAACCATGAGATGATGTGCTTACCTTTTGCATATAATCATATATATCTGCTAAAGTATACTCAGTGATTCCAGTCATTGTGAATGTCTTCCCACTGCTTGTTTGCCCATACGCAAAGATACTCGCTGCGATACAATCAAAATAAAAAACTAAATCCAACTAACTAACTACAACAAGATGAAGCTGTGACAACCCAAAAAACCGAACTCACCGTTGATACCACCGACAACCGATAGCACAACATCTTTTGCTCCATCCTGGTACACCTGCCTTGTGGAGCAATCACATCCAAAAACCCTGTCTACACCCAATTGCACACCATAATGAACATAAAATAAGAAATTCATGAACACTTAACAAAATCTCCAGATTAAGAAAATAATCAAATATCATCACAAAAAACACAAAACATAAAGAAATGCATACAAAACACTTAAAGATCTGAATGAAGACAATTTGCTTTGACATTAGGCTGAAAATAATGATAATTCATCACCCTTCCAATTCTCATATTTTGATCATTTTCTACCCTAGTCAAGAGTACTGATGACAGATTTTCATCACAAAAAACACAAAACATAAAGAAATGCATACAGAACACTTAAAGATCTGAATGAAGACAGTTTGCTTCAACATTTGGCTGGAAATAAAGATAATTCAACACCCTTCCAATTCTCATATTTTGATCTTTTTCTACCCTAATCAAGAGTACTAATGACAGATTTCTACTAAAATAGTAAAATATGAAATGAACACAAGAAAAGAAAGAAACCTACCAAATGTATATGCAGATGGATACATAGATCTCTCTGGCACACTAAGGTTCCCATTTTTGTAAACAATAGTGTTGTGATCAAAACACTCCCAATCAGACACATCACTGGTAACAATCTCTCTCCCATTCAACGGCCTCAGCCGTACGGACACAAAAATCTTCTCACCGCCACCACCGTCCCCTGACCTCGACCCTCCACCTCCACCACTACCACCAGTCTCCCCCATTTCCGGCAGAAAACAAAATTCTCAGAGCTGAAATAATCGTAATATATGTCCTCAACTGTTTTAAAAAACTCGAGTACTGGTAGTTGTCGAGGAGACATAAAGAGGGGCCAGCAAAGCGGTTACAACATTCAAACAGCAATCATCATCTGAAACAATCGGTAATCATCAAAATCAGGTGGTTAGCTACAATTCAACGCAACAATTAGTCGATTAACAATTATATAAAATTCACAAACCGATAAACAATTAGATGCAATTTATTAACACGAAAAGGCGTCAACGAGGACGGTGTATTTATGCGAATAGTTAAAGGTCTGGTCCCCACACCCACCTTTTCTCCCCTGATTTTACAGACTGTCATTTCTATATGTTTTTCAACGATTAATTCATCTCAATTCCATTTCAATAACAAAATAGTGAAAATACTCAAATACAGAGCGAATTCGTGTTGAAATAGTTGCGGATTTTGACAGTTTACCTTCTGTGATGTCGTGATTTGTGTAGATCGGTCAATTGTTCGTTTGCGAGCCGTCTCTCTCCCTCCACGGTACATGAGAAATGTACCTTTTGATGAGAATTTGAATGTAGAGAGAGAGAGAGAGAGAACAGTGAGAGGAGTTATGAATCTGCAGAGATAATGATGAGGATGATGATGAATATTCGATGGGAGGAAATTTGAATTTGGGGGAATCAAATTGAATTAGGGATTTTTGGGTCAAAATTTTGACAGAAATTGCCGCGTTATTTGTTATCATAAATCAAAAAGAGTTATTCTGTTTTCTACGCACGTGGTTTGATTGAGGTCCACTTATTTGGTAAACACAATGTTTTAAAAACCAGTCCATACTTTTGTTTTAAAAAAAAAGTTTAATTAGTTAGATTCTAACGGTTGGATTCTATAGAAAACCAATATTTTATAAAAAATCAAAAAATTATTTTTTTCAACTTTTTTTATATGTTTCTTTTATGATTTTAAGAATACTGGAAAAAGAAAAAAAATTAAAAACATTTTCGAGTTTCTAAAAAAAATAAAATAAAATTCGGATTTTAGCTTGAAATTAACAATGCACTATACAAGAATAATATAAAATTGGTTTATAAATGTCAATTCTTTATTTTTTACATCATTTGCATAAACCACGTCCATATTTAAGTTAAGTTTCTTCTTTTTAAGTAGTTTTAATAATAATGCATTATCCAACACTATTAGTATTATTGCATGATGCACTAATAAAAAATCACTAAACATTTTTATTTTTTAAATTTTTTCACATAAATAAAGCTAATAAAATTATATACTTTTTGGTGAATTTTTTTTTTATATTATTAATATATGAAGACGTTAATAATTGTTGGTTTTCTATAGATCTTTTCCCTAGATCCTAAAGCTTGAATCGGCTTAATTATTCAAATATGTATATTTATAATATACATTTATAAATTTTCAAACACGATAATATAAAAAGAAAACTTTAACAAAGTCCTAAACAATCTACATTTATTTAAAAACATCAATATAAATTTTAATTAAACTATATTTATCCAAAACAAACTACGTTGCAATGTTGTATGCATGAACTTAATTCAATATCAAATCTTTGTTTATAAAAGTGAGTTTTAAAACATTGCGACATAAACTTAATTAAATATTAAATATTTGTTTATAAGACAATAAGACATCACAACAATTAGGGTCGTTATTTCTACAAATGGTCATAGTCAGTATGACACATTAGTTTTTATCCATTCTTTTCATAAACAGTTTTTTACCTGATACATCTCTTTCCACAAACACACATTTAAATTATGTTGTGTGTGAGAAAAAAATTAATAGATTGGTTCAATCGATTTTGGTCATGGGCAGGAGCCGACGAGCAAATGATGGGCAATGTGCTCCAATGCAGCCTATGAGACAGGTGCTTGCCAAGTCATGAAGGGTAGCCCGTTGGAGGTAGCCTAACAAACTTATGTACTAGATAGGGACGATCGATCTATGAATACGGTGAACCTAAGAGCGACATTAACAACCGAACTAATACGTGATTCAATAGGGTACAATGGATCGGAGTTAATTATGATCAAAAGAGTTGTAGAATCTTCAAAGATCAGCTTAGGAGCAAGATATAGCTTTATTACAAACTAGGTTAGTAACCCGTGTATTACACGGTTTGAGTTCATTATATTAGATACATATAAAAAATAAAAATAAAAACACGGTTAAAATAATCAAATTTATTATGTTTGACAAATTGTTGATTAGTTTTCTTAAAATAATCAAATTGTTGAGTAAATTTATCAAATTCACATTAAGTTTGTCATTTTTTTTTAAATGGAAATTTAGCTTTGGTAAAATTGGTAACTATATTTAATTGATAATCTAATAAATTGATGCTTGAATGTGGTTTTGACATGTGGCAATGCTTATGTGGACATCCTAGAAATAAGACATGTGGCACCATTTTAGTGCTTTATTAGGATTAAAGATACACAGGTAGGGTACTATAATTATTCATTCAAGTTTCTCGTTTGAGTTAATAATTTTAAAAGTGTCGTGAGAGTTCCACAATATCGTTGTGTTTGTTGTTACTTTAAACGAGTTATTGTTCGTTGTTACTTTGAACGAGTTATTTTCAACATGTATTATTTATCTTCACATTTATGATGTTTGTATAAAAAAAGGATAGATACAAACTGTAAAATCAGGGGCGAAGCTACCCTTTAGGTGTCGAGGTTAAGGACCCCATTGAACTTGAGACCATAAAGGAGTGTATTTAAATAAACTTTCTAGTGACCCCGTTGGTTTTGTTAAATTGACCCCAATAAGTATTTAAAATCCCAACTAGCCAAATGGTTTCTGCCCCTTTTCTAAAGTCCGCGTAAGTCCTTTTTAACGTTATTGGTTCGATTCTTGCTAGAACAATTTTTTTCTGTTTTAATTGAAGATCTAATGGCTATGACTCCTTCTTATCCTTATTATTCAAACTAAACTTCTCACAATAACCTCACCCAACTTTATAATACCCCTATATATTAATTTATAATTTTATAGTCAAATCATATACTTTAACGTAACATTGTATAGAATTACGCTGATTCTATTCTCACACCCCTTCATTCTAATTTAACACCCTTTTACGACCCCGTAAATATATTTATGGCCCCGTATAGCTAAAAGACAACATTTTTGGCAGTTTACCAGTCAAATGTCGGAAATCCTAAATTTACACCCCTTTACAGCCCCGTAAATACATTTACAGCCCCGTAATTTTTTTTACACTACCTACCACATTGTACTACCCCGTAATTATATTTACACCCCCATATGAACCCACTATATATACACTTGAACATTTCATTCCAAACTCCCAACAATTTTGCATTAAAAATCTTAATTTTACCACTCCAAAAACCGAAATGGCTTCCACTAACCCACGTTTGTATTCGATTCATTCGCTTGATGATCATGAGGATGGGTTACTAGTTGATGTTGTATACGCAGGCAACCCCGATTATTTCACCTTAAGGATTCACCATGGAGGTGAATTCACAGATGTACCCGGGAGGAGTTACATGGGCGGTGTGTGTAACTGCGTTGACTACCTACACGTGAATATGTTTACGTTTTCTTATATGTCGTTAATCATGCAGGATCTCGGGTATGATACTCGGACAATTTTCCTTAGACATAATTAGGTTCCTAAAATAACAAAATCATTAATATGTTTAACAATAGAGAGTTAATTAATCACATCAAATTTATTGTTGAAATGTCTCGCCTGGTTTAAATCAAACAGGTTGCCCGACCGGTTTGAGGATTGAACGTCATCATTCTGAAAAGTAAAATAATACGAATAATAATAATAATAATAATAATAATAATAATAATAATAATAATAATAATAATAATAATAATTCTTTTTTATAATATTAAATCTAAAATTAATACTAATAATTCTAACAATAATACTAATAATAATAATCAAATAAATATAATAAAATAATAATTATATAAATATAAATACGGAGTCTAAAAATTACTAAAATAATAAGTATAGTAATAATACTAATAAGTATACGGTGATGATAATAATAATAATTACCTGGTTGGTAGAATATGAATCTGCAGGAAAAAGCATATCCCAGTACGACATTATTGATTAATAACCTCGGGATATAACGATACAATTTGCACGGTTGGGTGAAATATGCGTTCTTATTGTATGCAAGATACATTCTTATAGTGTGCAAGATGCGTTCTTATAGTGTGCAAGATGCGTTCTTATAGTGTGCAAGATGCGTTCTTATAGCAATTTGCACAATTTGCACAACTCAATAAGTTTCTCATTGAAAAGACGGTAACGTTTGAAACAAATTCTGCACAACTTTTAATTTTTACGGCCCCGTAAATTTGTTATGCCCCCGTAATACGATCAAATCAGTCAGGGAATCTCTGAATTCCTCGAAATAGCGTTTTACGACACTATAGTTTTATTTACGGCCCCGTAAAAGGTTTACAACCCCGTAAACTACTTACGACCCCGTAAAGGGGTGTAGAAAAAAATAAACAAGTGTGAGTATAGGAGAACCCAATCTTTCTTTCACTTTGTAATTGTATGTATTATCAGGTTCCTAATAATCATTATGTTTTAGCGATGATTATAATTTGCATATTGATACACATAAAATAGAAAGAAAAACAAAAAAGCAAACGGTCTAAGGCTGTGTTTGGCGTGCATAAGCTAGCTTTTTTTAAAGGCTCCGTTTGGTAATGTAAAAAAGCTAGCTTATAAGCTAGTTTTTAAAAAGCTAGTTGAAGTAGCTTTTCAACTAGCTTTTATAATAATTCTTGTTTTACCCTTACCTAACTTATACATATTTTCACTTTTAAGTTTTAATCTATTTATATACATGTACTTTAATGACATTTTACATTTTTCAACTAGTTTATCAGCTAGTTTTAACCAAACGCTACTAGCTTATAAG
This sequence comes from Deinandra increscens subsp. villosa, assembly GCA_039602395.1. Classification (NCBI taxonomy): domain Eukaryota; kingdom Viridiplantae; phylum Streptophyta; class Magnoliopsida; order Asterales; family Asteraceae; genus Deinandra; species Deinandra increscens. The sequence continues at coordinate 9,490,068 of JBCNJP010000011.1, read as the reverse complement.
CTAGCTTATGGTTTATCAGCTAACAGCTAGCTTATAAGCTAGCAGCTAGCTTATAAGCTAGCAGCTAGCTTATAAGCTAGCAGCTAGCTTATCAGCTAGCAGCTAGCTTATCAGCTAGCAGCTAGCTTTTCAGCTAGCAGCTAGCTTTTCAGCTAGCAGCTAGCTTTTCAGCTAGCAGCTAGCTTTTCAGCTAGTACGCCAAACACAGCCTAATTCCCAAAATCTCTGTGTCCACAAGAATGGATCATATATGATCCGTTAAATATATATATGATCCGTAACCATTCTATATTTCTATAATGATATTTCAAACTCATAATTCCATGTTTCTTGCATTAGCATACATCACTTTTTTGGAAATACACATATAGTGATATTATCATACCTCATATATGGATTTAGGATTATTATATATACTCTCTATATATCTTATACGTGTATGCACTAGTAACGTTTGATGATGGTTCTAGACAAAATGTTAATATAGATCAAATTATTATGAGGGCCTCCCGCCTATGGCATTATCTGTTGTTTACATGTCCTTTTAACTTGACATTAGATTTACGTACTAGATAATGATTTATTTACTAGGCAACATTCACACAAATATGTTGTGTTATTGTTCCTTAAAAAAATAAAAAGGGTTAATCCTCTTTTAGCTTAAGTAGATTACTTTTATGCTAAGTGAATTGATGGATGATGAACTAAATGGAGGAGCCTAAACACCTTATGGAAATTTGATTAGAAGTGACATGAACATATTAGGATGAAAGTAATGGTGATTATGAATATACTTTACCTACTTATTTTAAGGTAAGTTTTTACTCTCCATATATGATAAGGTAATGCTTACTTCATGATCCTTAAGAACATACTTCTAGACTTCTAGTTGCCGAGCAAAATAAATAAATAAATAAAGGTCATATAACATACTTATGACCTAAATTATGCCAAAATACTTTAGTAGATGTTGGTAGCTTTATACAACATTCTATGAGAGCATATGTTACATACTCACAGGTACCAATAATATGCCTTATATTTGGCTATATGGTTATCACACTAAAACCGTGATAGAAATGATAAAGAATATCGTCAAATTACATATGGCCAAAATGGCTAGAAGACCATATTTTCTTTTCGTAAGTGTTTTAATTTTTTATAGGTTTTGTAATATAAATGTTGTACTTAACTATCTCTTACTCTCAACGTTCTTATAAGTAAAACGGTTAAAACTACGATCGCCACAACATGCATTATGGTTCGAAACCTAGTTATAAGTTTATATATATGTTTTTCAAATAATTTATTTTATATAATACGAAAATTGAATCCCGACATAACACCCTTGCACTTTGGTCTTTAGTCAAAGCAAAGCCGGCATCCCACTTACACTATCTTCTATTGGACCCCTTTATGTTCCATGACTATTAATTTTATGTTTTGTTAAGTTGTTCACTTTTTTTTTTCTCTCTATACATATATCTCTACACATATATAATAATTGCTGTCAAATTAAAAGTATAGAATAGTTAAATAATCTTAAATACCAATCGCCACATAGCTTGATATTATGGTGATTGCCCTAAAATAACTATGAGTATTTAGATCATTGCAAATATAAGGCTGTGATTCTAATTAGAGTCTTAAAGTAATAAAATTGTTGTTTAAACAAAGGGGCATTTACATATATCCCCTTCTTAAACTTTTTAATTACATATATACCCAAGCCTAAAATTCAATTACATATATCCCCTCCTTTAAACATATATATTACATATTTACCCAACTTATTAAAAATAACTTATAAAATTACCATTTTACCCTTATTGATATTTACATATTTCACCTTTATAATATCATTAGTTACAAATTTCTCCAAAACAAAATGTAAATGCATTCAAATATATTAAAACACTATATTTCATACACAAAATAGTCAGATATATTAAAATAGTTTACAGAAACATTCAATCTGTATCATCTCTATTGAAATTTAACAAATACATCATTTTCATAATCTTATATGTACTCCACTGTTTTTCAATTGTAAGCCACAGCATATTCCCATCGTATCATCTGTTTGTTGCATGAATAAGGCCTCCCTTTGAGTAACTGGATTTCTTTCACAATAGAAATGTAAAACCCACTATAAATGAGTATAATTTCAGCTACTGGTATGACCCGTGAACGTGAACATCTCATATGTCAATTCTATTTTACCATATACCATGTGGAATTCTTGAAAAAACAAAACTCATGAATATAAACAACATATTTAAAAGAATAACATAAATAAAACTTCAGGTGTTTTTGAGGTAAGATTATGTGTTAAATGAAAAGAACTCAAGAATCCTAATTTGATAACAAGTCAACGTCAATAGAAATATGATAAACAAATTGATCTCTGACTAAACAAAACAAGCAACATATTAACATGAAATTGTATACCCTTCCTTCTCGTTAGCCATCAAAGCCTGTCAGCAAAACACAACATTCAATTTGGAAGAAAATCAACCTATTCTGACATATTTGGAACAAAATGGTAAATAAAACCTAAACATTTAAGACTCATTAATCGATGGAACAAAATATTGAATAAATCGAAGAATCAATCTACTATTATGGAGAGACCCACGCCATTTGGGGTTTTTTTAAGGTCGAACAATCAACCAAACAGATGAGATACCAATTTGGGGTTTTTTAAGTATGCCATCAGAGAGACCCACGCCATAAAGGACAGCCTGAGAACCCGTGACGTCGATTTAGTGATTCTAGAGCTGTATTTGTTGAGTTTCAATACAGATGTTAAGGATTGGAGAAGATGAGTCATGAGATACATGTAAATGAGAGAAGTATGTGTGCGTCGCGTGGGTCTTTTGTTTCTTTCTTGTTCTTCAATTTTCTTTTATTTTTAAAATTAAAAGGGTAAATGTGACATTTCATATGAAAAAGGGGATATATGTAATTGAATATTGGGTGTGGGTATATATGTAATTAAGACCCTTAGCAAATCTTTAATCCTAATCTTAATACTAATAAAGCAATAAAATGGTTTCCACATGTCTTCTTTTTAAGGTGTGCACATCACCAATGCCACATGTCAATACAAGATTCAATTACAATTTAGTAAATTATTAATCAAGACTAATTACCAATTTTATCTAAATTAAAAATTTATTTAAAAAAAATGGCAAACATAATGTAGAGTTGATAACTCAATAATTTAAATCTTTTTAAGGAAACAAATTAAGAATTTGTCATCTTTAATTTATTAAATTATCAATTAATATTTTTATAATTAATTATGTCATTTATAATTTTTAAATTTCTTAATCTTTTTTTATATTTATCTAATATTATGAACCTAAATTCAACCCGTATTGTACACGGGTTACTAACCCGTGTAGTACACGGGTTACTAACCTAGTAATTCTAATAAAACACTAAAATGGATGCCACATGTCTCATTCTTAGGAGGTCCACATCAGCTTTGTCACATGTCAAAATCACATTTAAATATTAATTTATTAGATTAGATTATCAATTAGTTATAATTACCAATTTTGTCAAAACCAAATTTCCATTTAAAAATAGAATTAACAAACTTAATGTGAATTTGATAAATTTACTCAATAATTTAATTATTTTAAGAAACTAATCAACAATTTGTTAACATAATAAATTTGATTATTTTAACCGTTTTTTTATATGTATCTAATATTATGAACTCAGCCAGTGTAATACACGGGTTACTAACCTAGTTTTACATAAAGAGATATACAGAAACACATTGGCATGTTAACTATAACGAGTGTGTTTACTCACTCGCATGTTATGGTGGGAATTGTGTGTATGGAACATAAAATAAATTAACACAACATAGATTCGATCTAAACAAAATTTATATCGTAACATAGATAAAAATATATATCATCAAGAGGATAAGTTGGTGGTAAAGGTATGATTACCAGAGGCGGAACTATAATTTTTATTAAGGGGAAACAAAAAATATTTTGACGAAGGTTCGGGGACAGCACCCCCGAAAGCGGGATCCAAGGGGTGGTAGCCCTTGCAAGGTCTAAGGGCTAGAGCATCTGGATGGGTTTGAACTATGATGTGAGCCCCATCTAAAAGGATATTAATTTGACAAAAATTGGCCTATGATTTCTTCAAACTTATTATCGTTTTATAATGTGAGCTCCATCTAATGGGGTGTTTAATTAGGTTATGTAATGTTTTAATGACTTTTTAAGAGATAGCACACATACATAACAACTCAAAAATCCAACTTTTTTTACTTTACGTACATGTTTAGGGATAACACGTGCTATCCCTAACTCTATGTAAGTTTCACCCCTGGTGATTATCCAATCAAAAGGTTGTGATTCAAACACTTTAGACTCCGAATGTAGATTTTACTGATAAAAGGAAAACATATGAGTCACAACGATATATATTCGTAGAAACGCAACATCCTAGAAACTAAACATTTACAAAAGAATTTGGGAAAAAAAACACAAAAAGATACCAAAAAACAGTTTTGGAAAACATTAGCATCAGACTAGACTTGTGTTACAAGTCTTTAGCACCAAGGCTGGTGTCTATTGTTAAAAGCGCGGCTTCTATATATATATACATAGAAACACATGATTATTGTCTTAGGTCCTGTTTGGTTCAGCTTATTTTTGGCTTAATCTGATCGAATAAGACATTTTTGTCATATGGTATTGTTTGGTTCGAATGTCTGAATGGAAATTGTCTGACCGAAAAAGACATTTTTGTCTGTTTCATCATGCCCCAGATTTGTTGCTGGACGAAAAAGATAATATCGTCTTTACTATACAGCCTCTTATTAATTTGTTGCTGAACGAAAAAGACGAACCAAACAGCCCTTTAGAACATTAACAAAGAGGCTAATAGGTTGTTTGTTTTTCTTAAAATATTTTAGGAGATGTATATTTATAGGAGTGTAGGCATAAGTTCTTAAAACTGTTTTTTATGAAGATGGGCTTAAAATTTCTATTAAAAAAAAACTTATATTTCTCTCCTTATTTCATCTTCACAATATCTAAAAAAACCTAAAAAAGAGGCGTGCGCCCTGCTCCACCCAATCCATCTCCTCCCTTCCACCCTTGCTCCGCCCCCTTCCAATTTCAACCGTCACCATCATCGGCCACCTTGCGCCGTCCTACGCTGGTCACCATATGCCGCCCTACGACATGTTAGTTTGTTTTCTTCTTTCTACTTATTCTCACGGCTCAAGGGTTAAAACCCTAATTTAGGTACTACCAACTTCAATTTTGATATCGGAATCAAGTTTACGTTATATATTTTCAGTTTTTGCAGAGAGTGTCAAGTTTATAAAACAAACAGTCTTATATTCAGATTGCAAACCTTCAGACCACATCTTTAGCTGCAGACTTGAAATCAGACCGCAAATAGTTTTTTCTGCAAAAACAAACAGACTCTAAGTCTTTTTATTTTCGTCTATTCTTTTTAAATTTAGAGTTTTCTATCATTTTCATCTCCAATTCACAAGAGGTTCTTTATTTTCATCTTCATTTTTAGAATTTTAAAGTTTTTCTATCATTTTTCATCTCCAATTGCATGTCCATCTGTATATATTGAATTTAAAATTTAGTAAATAGAACTACTCTAAATATATAGGTCACTTGTAATCCAACTCTATAAATTTTATGAGTGTATAAGATAGTGAAAATAATAAATGTTTGAAAGTGGGATAGAAATATAGATAAATTAGACACATATAATATATTATTGAATTATAAAGATGAAGATTCAGAACTCATTCTTCATATTTATCTTCATTTCTAAATTGTAGAGATTTCATATATTTTTCTTCTCGATCCCAATCTCCATCTCCATCTTCATCTCTAAGATATGGAGGTTTGAATTTAGTGATTCTCTATATATATAGCTTCATCATTCACTCTCCAAATATTAGAGAACATTTACATTCGTTCTCTATTCTCATCCTTATAATTTAACTAAAAAAACAATACTTTCTAAATTTATATTTTTTAAAAATATCCCACATCCCATTCTGTATATCTATATTTATTTAGTTAAATAATATTTATATATTCTATTTGTATATTATTCTCTCTCTCTTTCTACCACTAATAAATATATAAAACAATAGATATGGAGAATAAATAACGCAAAATCAAATTTAGAGAATGGGTTTGGTTTTCTCTAAATTTATGGATGTGGCCGGGGTATATGTATGGAGAATGAGTTGTGGTAGGTTATTTAAATAATTTCATTAAAATTTGAGGATGGAATTAGATATAGAGAATGAGATGTGAAGCCTATAATGTTTGTACTTTACGAATTATGTTTTGAACCTCGAGCATTAAAAATAATAATAATAATAATAATAATAATAATAATAATAATAATAATAATAATAATAATAATAATAATAATAATAATAATAAAAAGGAATATAAAGATACAGATGAAGAATGAGATGTGAATGGAATGGGTCATTGTTGAAGTAAAAAAGATGACATGTTTGTTAGCATATTTGAATTAAATGGACCAATACATAAAGAGAGTGATTCCTTTTATTTTCTAAATTTTTTTTATTCCTTAAGGGAATGGTGCTTTTTTCGTTTACTTCAGGTAATGGAATGAAAAGTTTTTTATTCAATTGGATTTTTTTTAAAAGTTTTATAAATACAGAAAACTATACATTAAAATTAAAAAGTTAAAGAAAACTACGACAAAAAATAAAAGTATAAATAAAAAAATGAGAAAAAAAGAAAATTGGATTTAAATAATCCCAACATTTACATATTGGCCGTCAATAATCCCACGTTTAAAAATCCTTTTCACCAGTCCCAACTTTCATCCGATTTTTGTAATGGACCCGCCATTAACTTTTTTAACACTGTTAAGTAAACGTTGACATGGCATGCTGACATGTAATACTCATTTTATTTTTTTAATCCCTTAATCCAAGTAATTTCTAAATCACTTTTTCCTTTAATAAACAATTAAAAAAAATCCAACAAATCTTTTCAATTTAGAAAGAAAAATTGGATTTAAATAATCCCAACCTTTTACCTATTGGCCGTCAATAATCTCACGTTTAAAAATCTTTTCCACCAGTCCCAACTTTCATCCGATTTTTTTAAGGGACCCGTCGTTAACTTTTTTAACACCGTTAAGTAAACGCTGACATGACATGCTGACGTGTAATACTCATTTATTTTTTTAATCCTTTAATCCAAGTAATTTCCAAATCAATTTTTTCCTTTAATAAACAATAAAAAAAATCCAACAAATCTTTTCAATCTAGAAAGGAAAATTGGATTGGAAAATTGACACCAGTTAATCCCATCTTTTCACTATTGGCAAATAATAATCCATGTTTTCACCTTGGCAACTGGCAGTCCCACGTTGGCGTGTATTTGTTTTTAACGGTCCCGTCGTTAAAAAGCTTAACGGTGTTAAGTTTTTGCTGACATGGCGAGTGATGTGGCATTTTTTTTTGAAAAAATATTCTTAATTTATCCAGTCACCATCCCAGTCAACACTCCACCACCAACAACCACCGCCGATCGTCTTTTCCGGCGAACTCTGGTCGTCTTCTCCGGCGAATATCACTTTTCCGATGACTAACAACAATCTTTAAACACTGGTATCTCTCTCAAATTTGAACGAAAATTGATTCCGTAACTTGCATTGAATTCGTGACGAAGAAAGGATTCAAACTAGCACCATTGTTATGTAGTTTTATTGCAGATTGAATGTTCGAATGTGAGAACCACGATGAACATGAACTGGGTTTTAACTCAATTATGATCTAAACTGAAATTTAACCACACTAATAGCTTTGTATGATCAAAATGAACTTGTAGGTACCAGATTTATGCCAAATAAGCAAGAAATTTAAAATCCAGCATTAGAGACCAAAGATTCGAAAAACATCAACTGTGATTTTCCGGATTCAAGTAAATCTTCACCAAAATCAGTTATGTAAGTTGCAATGAATTCAAGATAAAGAACTATAACTACTAGAATCAATCACTAATACTAACAATCGCGAATTCACCTCCAATTTTGAGGTCAAAGTTCACGAAGTTTGACTTCGAAAAGTCAAACAATATGTATTTGAGCAATTTGATCACTGAATTCAATCCGTTTGATCACTGAATTCGAGCCGTCGGAGTGGCCAGAGATTTGACAACAGGAGGTCGTCGGAGAAGACGACCGGTGGTGGGGGTGGTGGAGTGTTGACTGGATAAATTAAGAAATTAAAAAAAAAATACCACATCACTTGCCACGTCAGCAAAAACTTAACACCATTAAGTTTTTTAACGACGGGATCGTGGTGGTGGAGTGTTGACTGGATAAATTAAGAAATTTAAAAAAAATACCACATCACTTGCCACGTCAGCAAAAACTTAACACCATTAAGTTTTTTAACGACGGGATCGTTAAAAACAAATACATGACAACGTGGGACTGCTAGTTGCCAAGGTGAAAACATGGATTATTATTTGTCAATAGTGAAAAGATGGGATTAAATGGCGCTAATTGTCCAATTGGATTTAAATAATCTCAACTTTTACCTATTGGCCGTCAATAATCTCACGTTTAAAAATCCTTTCCTCCAGTCCCAACTTTCACCCGATTTTTTTTAATGGACCCGCGGTTAACTTTTTTAACACCGTTAAGTAAACGCTGACGTGGCATGCTGACGTGTAATACTCTTTTTATTCTTTTATTCATTTAATCCAAGTCATTTCCAAATCACATTTTCCTTTAATTAACAATTAAAAAAATCCATCAAATCTTTTCAATTTAGAAAGGAAAGTTGGATTTAAATAATCCCAACTTTTACCCATTGGCCGTCAATAATCTCACGTTTAAAAATCATTTTCCTCCAGTCCCAACTTTCACCCGATTTTTTTAATGGACTCGCCGTTAACTTTTTTAACACCGTTAAGTAAACGCTGACGTTGCATGTTGACGTGTAATCCTCATTTTATTCTTTTAATCCTTTAATCCAAGTCAATTCCAAATCACTTTTTCCTTTAATTAACAATTAAAAAAATCCAATCCAGCAATCCCTAAATAAAAAGAACAACGACTTCCTCCCCAAATCCCCAAATCCCCAAATCGTATACCAGTTCATCGCAAAAGAGCTCTTCTTCCCAAAATTGTTGCTTCGCCTCTGTTCCTCTCCAAATCGTTTTCCATATATTGCCACAATCGATGCTTCACCCAGTTTCATACGACCCAAATCCATAAATCCCTAACCCCCACTCAAATCCGTAAGTTTCAAATTCGTCATCTCTAATACAAACGTTAAGGACCTTTTCCATAATTTTAAAACCTTAAGAATCTCTTTCATTACTTGTGTAAATCTCAGGGACCTCTGGTGTAATTTACTGAAAATATAATATTTAATTAATATATAAAGATGGAGATAGAAATGCACCAGCGAATACTCTCATTAAAGTAAAAACATCTATATTTAAGAGATTGAGATGGAAAAGAAATATAAAAAATTTCTCTAAAATTTAGATACGAAGATAGATCAATGTCAAGGATTAATACCTTTTAAACAATGTTTTTCCGAGTCTCCCGGACATGTTTCATCCGTCCTGAGTTATTTGACGTTTTAGGTCTAACTTGAAAATCCGTCCAACACACGGGTACGTATTTACATGGCCTCACGCGCGTACGCGATGCAATCGTCGATACTCGAACCGGCCACCTCTCCTTAAAAAAAGCCACCTAGCTACCACTAAGACAGAAGGTCTGTGGCTAAGAATTAATACCTTGTAATTAGATTAATATTAATATCATAAGAGCATTCATAGCATATTCTTTATCCTTATCTTTATAATCAATATTTTTATTATTACTTTTGTCTTTCTTCCACTCATAACCATAATTAATTAATACTTTTAAGTTTTTATACCTTTATCATTACATCTGCTCTCTCTTCCAATCCCCAAATTTTAACAAACCATCAAACTTTTTGTCTAATAACATATCTTGTAAAGTTATTCTCTCTCCTTTACTCACAACCACTCACAACCAAACCTTAAATTATACAAATTTACACTCACATATTTTTTAAGGAACCTATCGTGAATGCTCTAAGGTCTATACGTTGCTAAGAATTAGTACCTTATAGTTAGATTAATATCATAATAATTATATAATTACTTAAGTATAATGGTTTGTACATAGCTGTTAACCTTTTGAGTGTTGATTGATGCGGACACCACAAACATCATAAAAACCACAAGATTCAGTAGCCATTTTATATTTTTTTTTATTTTATGTTTCCTTTCATGTTTATAATAAAACAAGATTACAATGTTTTTTATAAAAGTATTAGGTTTGGTTATACAAAAAAGGTCCCATGTAATAAAAAAATAAAGCACTAAAATGTCACTTTAAATTTGTGACACGGTCATCGACCGAGCCTGAAAATTATCAACTTATGGAACACATTACAAACAAAATTAACATATGCCAAGGACGTCCAGCTCAACTGGTCACTGGTCAGAGGCATACTAACCAGTGATAGAAGACCTGGGAAAACCTAGGTTCGATTCTTAAGGTAACCAGGTTTTATCGATAATTCATCGTTGTACCTACGGGCGGATGGGTTAACGATGACCTTTTACCATTGGATCATCCCTTACAAAGTACTTGAACAATTCCTAATTGTTGGCCGGTAAAAAAACATTAACTTATACAATATTAGACACTAATACTGCTTTTTATTTTATAAAGTAAAGAGTTTTTGCATGTCAATAAAAGTAGATATTCTAAAGTATTATGTAGGATAAAATAAAGTGTGACAACAATTGAAAGCAAAAGCTGCTAAAAGGTTTATTGAATTTGATAGTCAGTACAACTTCGACCAATAATACCTCCAGTTCGTTAAAAAAATGTCACTTTTATTTGTGCAAAATGTCACCTTTACTTAATACTCAAGTTTAGTAACTCTTGATTGGATTTTGAGGGTTTTTGTTTTGCTAAAAATAATTTTAAATATCATAAATATTTTAAATTAGATCTAACAACTCGCGTGATGCCGCAGAGACAACATGGATACGAGAAAATAATTACATTTTTATAGAAAGAAAAAGAAAAAAAATATAATGACTCAGACGTTTAAAATATTGAGCATACGATCTAAAAGCTACGTTACATAACTGAACCCGTTAGAGCATTCACAACCCATTCCTTAAATTTCTGTGAGTGTAAGAGCATTCACAGCCCATTCCCTGTAATGGTTGTGAGGGTAAACCTTAAAATTTAAGGTGTAGTTTTGAGTGGTTGTAAGTAGAGGAAAGAGAAATATTTAAGGAAAAATCTGGGGAATCCCTATATTTGAGGAAAAATCTAGTGAATTTTTAAAATTTAAGGTTTGAAGAAAAAGAAAAGATAATGATAAAGGTATAAAAATATAATATTTAATTGTGGTTGTAAGTGGAAGAGAGGGAAATAATAATGATAGATATATAAATTATAGGGATAAGGATAGGGAATGGGCTATGAATGCTAATACCTAAAATTTAAGGTTTGGTTATGAGTGGTTGTGAGTGAAGGAAATATAAAAATTAATGTCCATCCCTATATTTGAGGGTACACGGTAGATTTCCTTTAATTTTTTTAAAGTGGTTGTGACTGAAAAAGAGAAAAATATAGTGATAAAGATATACAAAGTATTAATTTAATTGAAAGGAGAGAGAAATGTAGTGTTATTTAGTTAAATTATATGGATAAGGAATGCTCTTATACCACCAACTCTTGTGCTAAATTCGTTGAGTTTGAAAATAAATAAAAAAGAGAACAAGAAAACTCTTTGTTACATTCTCCTATATTAACATAACACAACTTATGGTACAAACACTAAAACATGATGTACAATCATCTATTGCACATATGGTACAGCTTTAAAAGCCAAACTTACAACTTCTTGATGCATGTTGAAGTTGGTTTTTTTGCCTGTAAAATACGCGGGTATGGGTCACTATGGGTTAGTATCCATATTTGTATGGTTCATATAAATTTGTATCTTCAGGAAGTTATGGCACATTTCTTTGTGAGCCACAACCCCGCCCTCTCTCTCTCTCTGTTACATCTTCTTCGGCTCTCTGGCCTCCTCGTCGGATATTACATCGGCGGGTCATGGGTTAACCGCTCCCTCTGTCTCTGTGGCGTCTCTAGCCTCCTCGCCTGAGTATTACATCGTCCTTGAGTGTCGGTTTTGTTTTGGCTGATATTAACAAGGGTTCGCCGCTGTGCTCGCCGATCTATAAGATCGGCTCTGAGTAATGTGTCATATCCGTACCGTCGTTGGCCTCGCTATGATCTTGCCGGCGGCAACGCGACATTTATCGCAGTTGTCGCTGGTTATGAGCGAGTAGTACTTCGTCGGCGCTTTAAATGATATGTGCTCTTCCGGCTTACCGGTGTTCTTGCCGGCGTTCGTACGGTTTTTAAGCCGTTCACAATATTTGTATGATGGTTGGTTCGTTTTCTGGTTTTAACCCAGATCTGTATGATGGTTTGTTTTTCAGATTTGAGCCGTTGGCCTCGCGATGATCTTACCGGCGGTGGCACGACGTTTATTGCAACCGTCGTCGGTTTTGAGCGAGTAGTACTTCGCCGGCACATTGAGTGATATGTGCTCTTCCGGCTTACCGGTGTTCTTGCTGGCGTTCATACGGTTTTTAAGCCGTTCACAGCTATTTGTATGATGGTTGGTTCGTTTTCTGGTTTTAACCCAGATCTATATGATGCTTTGTTTTTCAGATTTGATTTTTGGTTTTGGGGGTTTATAAACCTCAGATATGAAATCAAAGTCGGTTTCTTTTTGATGATCTCTTATGGAGAGAAAGTGTGTGATAAAAAATCCACTGTCTATCAAAAATCCAACAAGGATGCTTCATCGAGCCTAGACGCGTAATCCTCATATCCAGTTGGATATATTCTAAAAAAAATTAGAGACAGCTTGCATAGGTCACCCACTCTGAAAATTCTGAAAAAGTTTGAATCAGGTACAACTCACTCTATATCCTCTATACCTATGTCACTACTTTTATATATACCAGATGGTTCTCCTGTTCTGATGAAATACAAAGAAGGAATAGAACTACAAGAACCGAATTCGTCTGAACCTGAACAACCAACCCCAAAACACAGCCCACAAACATCTCACTTTTCTGAATCAGTCAATCTAAAAAGAAATTCACCTGAATCTCCTACATCAAAATCCACCACCTCAGCCTACAAAAACTTCAACTTTAGCCCACCAAGCTCACCCACTCAGATCTACATTCCTGAAATAGCCACTAAGCCCAGCCTGTTTGATGATTCTGAGAGTCATAAACAAGCACGAACAAGTGGAGACTCAATGAGTCAAGGAAACTTGGAAAGAACCTGCAGGGATTGGTTCCCTGAGAATTCAACACATGAGAATTCTAAAAAGAATTATCAAGCAACACATGATTCTGAATCATTCAGGATAAGGACAATGAATATGGAAGACCTAGGAACATCAGATATTTCTGGCATTCTAGGCACTAACAAAACTCTCAACAGAGAAACTGTTAGTAAAACTGCTGGACATGTGTTGTCCACTGGTATGTTAGAAAGAGAAAGATCATCAGTTGATCCAACTCCAAGTTTACCCAGTATCCTACTCAAATATGATCTCTTAGAGTTCTCTCAATCAATTTGAGAGAAAATATTCAACTACAAGAGGAATCAGAAAATTGACTTTCATGAGCTAGGAAAACTCAAGCACTCAAACTCAGAAAAGCTTATGAAGGTGGAAAGAAACACAGCTCAGAACACCAATCGGCTAAACACTCTAGTAGATGAGATGAAAGCCTGGAAATAAGAACTGAGCAAGGAGGCCAACAAGATTTCAGAAGACATCAGCAAAAGTCTTCAAAATTTGCAAGCTACAGAGACAAGTGATGATGAACAAATCATTAAAAATTTCTCTTCAGAATTATTAAACAAGAAAAAGACTCTTAAATATATAGGCAAAAATCAGGCAAAGAAGGCACAAGAAGAAATAAGATCAGTCAGAAGCAAACTGACAAGAAATCAACTGATCTCTGCAAATCTGGAGATCAAACACTCTTTTCAAGAATATCATATGAGAAAGATAGAAAGAGAATGAAAACAAAAAGTAAAATGAAAAGATGAGAAAAGAAAGCCAATCACAATCTCTGTTGAACCGCCAATGAAGAAGACAAGACTTCAAAGCAGTAATCCAAGTGAAGAAAAAGATGAAACAGAACAACTCAAGAGAAAGAACTCAAAGAAATGCAAACCTTCAACTCAAGCTTATGAAGGAATGCCACCTCCTCCACCTCCTTCTTCACCTAATCTACCAACAAAAACTGCCCAGAAAACAACTGTCTCTCAAGCACTCTCCACTGGAACAGCAAAGAAAACCCCGGTTAAGCAGACTCAAATACAATCATCCTCATTAGCTGGATCCTTCATATCTGGATCCTTTATATCTGGATCAGTCTTTGAAGACGATTACTCTGAAAAGCAAAATATGCAAAAAGTCATATGGGAAGAAGTTAGAGAACTATAAGAGAAACTGCTCAAGAGTGAACATGACAGGCCCACAATGAGTCCTCTATCAAGAAATGCTTTTGACAGGTTGACCGGAATACCAGTGGAGGAAGATCCAAACTACACAATGCCTTCGATCACTAAGTTCATAAAAATCAAGGCACAACCTTTAACAAAACACCTTTGGGTAGACCACTTAAACTGTTACACAGTGAAGACAAAAGCTGGAAGCTTCAGGGAATTCACTGCTAAAGACATACAACAATTTAACCTAATACAGATGGTGCCATTCATAAGGTACTTATCAAATCAACCCTAAAAAAAAAAGGGTAAGCACTGCCTTATACCAAGGAACTGAAGCCGGTAAAAGGATGTTCAGAAGACAAGCACAGGTGGATGTCGAATTAGCAAAAGAGTCCAACATCCCTCTATTGTTCTTAACAAAACCAAATGAGATTGTCCCTCCTGAAGTCTCATGGAGAGGATCCGGTACAACATTTCTCAGCCCAATTTCTGGTATATGCTTCAGAGATCTCTCTGAAGAAAGAATGTTCTTCAGGCTAAAAGAAAAACAGAAGTATACAAATCTGGCCTTAGAATTCTTCCTATTCATTCTTGAGAAATGCAAGACCAACAACAACAGCACCAAGGAAATAATCAAGTCAGAAATTGATGCACTGATAAAGGAAAGAACTATCTTCAAAACCCTACTAGAAGAATGTACTACAGAGTATAACTTTGAAATTAACTCACTCACTGGTAGGGCAAAACTCAGAAAAGACTTACAAATCCTTAAATTATGATAGACAAGACTTCTTTCATATTCCTTGAAAAGATCAACGAGAATGATCTGTTCTTACTTTACTTTCTCTTTTTATTTATTTTCTTCAAATAATTAGGGGAGATTGTTAGAACACAATGTAATTGTAACACAAAACAGTCAAGTATTAGAAGAAAAGATAAGACACATCCTTAGAAGAGAAAGGATACAAAAGTCTGTATGAATTACGGATTTCTGCATGATTTATGTATTCATACAGAACTACTCCGGAAATTCCGAAGTAGTTCTGTACAGACTAAAATCTACAGAAATCCTCATTTCTGTAGAAAGCTTCTAATGGGAAGCATCAACAGTCTTAAAGAAGAGTCCAGAAGGAGTTCTGGATTATCAGAAGATAATTATTAGGAGAAGGAGAATTTATATCTTTGTGTGAAGAACAAGCAAAATGAATATCAACTTGACATTAATCAAGAAGGCAGTTGAAAACAGTTGAAAAAGAGATAAATTGAATATGATCAATTTATCTCTATATACTCTGACACCTTCCAACATCAACCGTCCTCAACCACCTTATCCAAATACAACTTGCTACATCTGCCTATAAATAGCAAGCTAACTTCACCAAACAGAGTAAGACATTAAGCATACAATTAAATATCTTCTCAAAGCAGTTACAACATCACTCCCATAGAAAAGTTATTTCTGTTGATACATAATTATACTATAAACTCGTGTAAACCATTATTTACATTTGAGATATACAAAATAACCATTTTATGAATTGTTGTCTTCCAATTTGATTTACTTTCTGCAACTTATTTATTTTGTTTAAATCAAATTGTGCCAACATTGTTAAAGAGCCCTTCAAGGGACCCAACACATCGGGGGCAAAGTAGACAATATCTTGGTACGATTAGTTTGGGCTGTTCGAATCCCAAACCATGTCCTCTAAGAGGTGCTACTCAAACAAATCGTGCCTAACACGCTCATTCCAAGTCAGTTTGGGTCTACCTTTACTCCTCTTTGTCTCCATCATGAGGGATTCCACGGTTCACACCGAGGGTATCAATTGCCTCCTCTTCATATGACCAAACCACCTCAATCTCCCCTCCCGTATCTTATAAAAAATACACGACAACCCCTGATTATGTCGCAACACTTCATTTCTTATTTGGTCCATCCTTGTGTGCCCACTCATCCACCTCAGCATCCTTATTTTTGCTACCTATAATTTATGTGCTTGTGTCTTCTTGATGGAAGAACAATTGGATCATATCTGTATAACATAGCAGGTCGAACACTTACCCTATAGAATTTCTATTTTAGTCTTGTTGGTAAACTCTTATCACACAAGACTCATGTGGTCGCTCTCCACTTACACCAACCCAATTGAGCGTGGTGGGCTACATCACTATCAATCTCATCGCACTCTGAACAAAAAACCTAAGTACATGAACTTAGTTATTTGTAGGACAACTAGGCGTCCAATACTAATTTGAAGGTCCTCGGCATTTCCACTACTAAAGTTTCAACAAAGGTACATGGTTTTAGAGTGACTTATCTTTAAACATTTGTGCTCTAAGGCTACTTACCACTCCTTTAGCTTCTCATTCAGCCTGGATTTACTCCCCACAACTAAAATAATATCTTCGACAAAAAGTATGCACCACATGATACACTGCGAGATTGTCTTAGATAACTTATCTAGGACCACCGCAAAAAGAAATGGGCTTAACGCCAATCCTTGGTGGAGGCCCGCCTCCACAGGGAAAAGTTTGGTATTCCCCACTGGCACACAAATATTAGGTTTAGACCCGTCATACATATCCTTAATTACTTGTATATATCTCCTAGAAACCTCTCTTCCCTCAAGTCTATCCAAAATCACACTACAAGGCATGTTGTTATATGTCTTTTCAAGATTAATGAACACCATAGGCAAATCTCTCTTCTTCTCCCTATATTACTCCATCAATCTCCTTAGTTGACTGTCCTAACATAAAAATCAAACTGATTTACATATGTGAATGCTAATTCCTAAGTCATTTTAGATTGAACATTTATTAAAAAGAATATTACAACATATATAAGACTTTAAAGATAAAAATAGTTTTAAATAATCCTAAACTTGGTCCTCGAAATTTTTTCATAAAATTAAAGAATTATCATAAGTTTTACTGATAAAAACTATGGATATCATAAGTCCCGAGTAAACTTTTCCAGTTAAGAGTGTGTCGTATCACCATACGCACTCCTCAATTCAATGACAGTCCAAATGCTTCGTATCCTCGTGTTAGGTTCTTTGGTTTCTCTTGAACGTATCCAGATGGTAAGAATAGTTGTATCTACTATAAACACCAAAACATGTTAGTGTTTATGTTAATTAATCATTAGAATCCAAAAAGAATCAAATTACAAAACAACAGTAATCGGAAATTTGGACTGGAGACGATCGCGTGTCACGACGGGTTAGGTTTTCTTGTTCGCGTATCGTTATGTCCTTCGCTTGTCGTGAAGGATTCTATATCTTCCTTCGCGTGCCGCTATGACTGTTTTTGACAGAAAGTTTCTCATTTTCTTACTTAGCAATCTTCGTTGTAACCGCGGGGATCATACCACTAGTTAATTTTAAAAGACATTAGGTTATATTATTAAACTTTAGGGAAAAGTTGGTAGAAATGTAACCAAGTTTTAAGTTTGTTCCAATTAAATAAATCATACTTTTTTTTATCCAATTAAGTTTCATGTGATGTTCTAATCTTCGATTCTTTTGTTTATTCAATAGGTTGCTATGGCATTACTACCAAATCTCTAATTCCCGAGTGAGTCTTTCTGATACGGGATTGCAACCGTCCATACTGGATTTGACACTCCGGGCTTTACTCACCCAGGAACACCATCTAAAAGAAAACTCGTTTCATGGGAAAAACCACCTTGAGTCAGGTTTTGAACTTGAGACCTCAAGAATCCCAAGCCCCTAACCATCATCCTCATGCCAGCTCCTCTAGAAGGAACTTGCTTTAGGCCAACAAACTAACAACAAGATTCATATTGGAGATCTTCAGATAACATGACGGATCAATGGTACGTGGTTTAGACGGTGAATAATGATGGTAATCAAAGTTTTCAAACAATCATCGACTCGACCAACAAAAACTTGTACTTTTTTTGAAACCTAGTAGTGGCAAATCTGTCCGATTATAGTGTTTTGAAACACTGAAAACCGAATAGAAATCAAGGCTCATGGTACCTTGGTTCGATGCAACAATCATAGCATAGGCGAAGCGATATCGAAGGGTTCAAAACATTGGAGAGGTTGTATTATAGTGGTTTGTCTAAAAACATATGTATGGGTAAGCTTCAAATGATAATTCTACTTTTCGTGAGAATTGCTCTCAAACGAATCCGAGTAAACTCATTCCAGCGGTATTAAAATTAGCTCTTTGAACACAAACCAGAAACCTAAAACATTGACGTGACGTTTACATGACATGACTTTTTTTCCCCACTTTCACTAACCATAATTCTAAAACAAGTTTTGACAGTTGGATCTAAATTTATTAATTATATACATGCAGGGCCGGCCCTGGGCCTGGGCCAGCTGGGCTCCAGCCCAGGGCATCATACTAGGAAGGGGCAGCATGCTTTCATTATAAGCCCAGTAGTATTAGTTTTATTTTTAGCCCACTGATAGTTGGGCCTGTCTCCTTGTGGACTGTGGTGCAGAACAAAAAAAAAAAAAAAAAAAGACTTAACGTAACATAATTACGTAAGTACGTAACTGATAGCCATAGGGATTCCAAACGGCGACGTGCGTAGGGTTATCTCCAGGCGATTCTGCTTCCAGTTTTGATCATCTCCAGACTCCATTCGATCTCCTGTGGCTGTCTCCATTCGATCTGAAATCTGTTGTAAGTGTATGATGAATGACTTCTGATCATTCTTTTGTTCTCAACAAAAACGGATATTACTAACTGCTTGTTTCTAGTCTGTATGTATCTAAACATTGCTTTGAGACCAATCTCAGAGTTTACTTCTGGTTTTGGGATCCAATGAAAAATAGACTTGTATTTTTCAGTTTTTAAGTTGTAATTTTTTATTTTTATTTTTTTATTTTAATATTACTCGTTTGTTAACAGGTGTCCCTTATGAATGCCTTGATGCTTTTACCTTCAAATTGACAAATTCGTGTAGAGATTCATCAAATATATTGTTATTTCAACTAGTTATTTACTTCGGTGAATCGGTGCGATCTCCAGTCGACACGACGACACTCGGTGCTTCCATTCCATCAGGTGATATTGTTCCATTATATCTACTTTTAATTTTTAAATATATTTTGTCATTGATATCATGCCCCCTCGTGTACAACCGTCTGGTGCCCAAAATAGAAAAAGGAAAAAACAACAAGAAAAACTTACCCAATCTTTACAAGGATCTTTAAAAAAATATTTTAGCAATGAAGGTAATACTAGTGGAGAAAACGTTGATGAAAAGAATGTGGAAGACAATAATATTAGTGAAAATATTGATAATGTTGAAGACAATAATGTTGAGGAAAATATTGTTGATGAAAATGAAAACGAATTTGATAGAATGTTTGAAGATAATGAAAATCAAAACCCTATTGAAGAAAATAATGAAAGTCATAAAAATTCTTGTGATAATGGAGCTAATTGCAATATTTTTGATGTGAGAGTTTGGGATGGTTTAGATTCAAAAATGAAAGATTTACTCGCAATTAAGTGGCCGGTTAGAGAAACTAATCTAAGTTATCCAAAAGATAAGTTAGGTAGACATTTCTCTTGCTCATACTATATACGTACGCTACGAAATGGTGATATTGTTGATCGAAAATGGTTGGCATACTCAAAAGAGGTTGATAAAGTATTTTGTTTTTGTTGTAAGTTGTTTAAAACTGCCATTTCTAGAAGTCAATTAGGAAGTGAAGGAACAAATGATTGGAAACATCTTGGTGAAATTTTAAAGCAACATGAAAATAGTTCAGAACATATGATTAATTTAAGAACTTGGTCTGAATTGCGGTTAAGGTTAAATTCGAATCAAACAATTGATAAAGAGTTACAAGAACTTATTAGAAAGGATACCGAACATTGGAAAGAAGTTTTAGTTAGAATAATTGCTGTTGTTGAATGTCTAGCAACATATAATATGCCGTTTCGTGGTACAAATGAAAAGCTTCATGAGAATTCTAATGGAAACTTTTTAGGAATACTTCAAATGATTGCAAAGTTTGATCCCGTAATGAAAGAACATTTTCTTAGAATTGAAAACAAAGAAATTCATTACCATTATCTTAGTCACAAAATTCAAAATGAATTGATTAAAATGTTAGCATCTGAGGTAAAAAATGCAATAATTAAAAAAATCAAAGAGGCAAAATATTTTTCGGTAATTCTCGATTGCACCCCCGATGTAAGTCACAAAGAACAAATGACTTTAATTATAAGATGTGTTGATATGTCTAGTGCACCTATAAAAGTAGAAGAGTATTTTTTAGAGTTTCTAGTCGTAGATGATACATCGGGTTTAGGTCTTTTTAATGTGTTACAAGAAGTGCTAAAATCTCTTGATTTAGATATAAAAAATGTTAGAGGACAAGGGTATGATAATGGATCTAATATGAAGGGAAAACACCAAGGTGTGCAAACAAGATTAAAAAATATAAATCCTAGAGCTTTTTATGTTCCATGTGGTTGTCATTCTCTAAATTTAGTATTGTGTGATATGGCAAATTCTTGTCATAAAGCTAAAACTTTCTTTGGAACTTGTCAAACGATATATAATGTGTTTTCTAGTTCTACACAACGGTGGAGTGTCTTACTTGATTATGTTGATGATTTGACTTTGAAATCATTGTGTGCTACAAGATGGGAAAGTCGTATAGAAAGTGTTAAAGCTATAGTAACTCAAGTTCCCCAAATTAAAAAAGCTTTAATACACTTAGCTAAAGTAAGTGAAGATGGAAAAGTTGTTAGAGATGCCGAGTCATTGCTAAATGGTGAATTTTCAAGTTTTGAATTTATTCTAAGTTTGGTTATTTGGTACAATATTTTATCTAAGATCAATTTAGTAAGTAAAAATTTACAATCAAAAGATATGTTGCTTGATGTTGCGATTAAAAGTTTGAATGGATTAGTTACTTTTTTTAATAATTATAGGAACAATGGACTTGATAGAGATATTATTGAAGCTAAAAAAATTGCTGAAGCCATTGATATTGAACCTGAGTTTACTGTTAAACGTGCTTCTTGTAGAAAAAAGCAATTCGATGAGATTCCAAATACCGAAAGAGAACAACAATCTGCTAAAGAAAATTTTAGAACTGACTACTTTCTTGTTTTAGTTGATATGGCTCTTTCACAAATAACTACTAGATTTGAACAAATGGAACATTTTGAATCTATTTTTGGTTTCATGTTTGATGCATCAAAGTTATATTATTTAGATGATGACCTCTTGAAAACAAGTTGTTTGAATCTTGAACTTGCTTTGACACATGATAAGGATTCTGATATTGATGGAAATGACTTGTTTATAGAGTTGGAAATTTTGCAGGGCATGTTGCCGAGTGTAGCGTATGAGGGAGAAAGACCATGGACATCTATTAAAATTATGGAGTTTGCAAAGAAGATGGATATGTTTCCAAATGTTTTGCTTGCATACAAGATTTTGTTAACCATACCAGTCACGGTTGCATCGGCAGAGCGGAGTTTTTCAAAATTAAAGTTATTGAAGACTTATTTGCGGAGTACCATGACTCAAGAGCGGTTAAATGGGTTAGCAATTTTAAGTATCGAAAGTAGTTTTTTAGCTAATGTTGATTATGACAAACTAATTGAGGTTTTTGCATCAAAAAATGCACGTAGACATCATTTTAGATGATTTATATGTTGTAATTTCGAAACTTTTTATTTAGCTAATAAATTCGGCGTGGGGATGAGCCGCCTAGCTTGACTAGGTTCCAAACCCTTAAAACTTTGTGTTGTACTATTTAAAGTTTTTAACAGGGGCAAATTTTGGACTCTCGCCCTGGGCATCCAAATTCTCAGGACCGGCCCTGTATACATGTATACTGTATACATACAAATATCTAGGTATATAACATGATATTAAACTAAATAAAATGATGGTTTGAGAGGCAATTATTGACGTACTTCTGAAATTGGACCCGAGAGAACGAGACACTTCACATTATAAGTAGATTATAACTTATTGTTGATTGTTGACTTGTTCTGAGGTCCACTCTTAGCCGCTTGTGGGTCATTAATGTTGTATTTTTATGGTCTACAATAGACTTTATTTTGAAATTAAATGGAAACATTGAGCCCTAGCTAGCTACTACCTTTAGGTAGTATGCTATTTTCGCATACATGATGCCAAAATTTCTTTAATTAAGTGCTCGACGACTAAAACATTACATGTGGTCTTCATTTTCATCATACCCAAAACTTTTTGTTGATAAATGGGAATATAGATAGCAATAGATCGGGTTTCAGTAATCCCAACTTTATACCTAATTATAAAAGTTTGTCTCAAAACTCATCGAATATTATAGATCGGGTTTCAGTAATCCCAACTTTATACCTAATTATAAAAGTTTGTCTCAAAACTCATCGAATATTAAACATACGATGAGGTGTCTATAGGTTCAATATTATTTTATACATTATCATAACCACAATAAAATATCTCAAATTACTAAACATATTTTCTTCAGTCACTCACTACTTTAAATGAATGTCTACCCATCCGAGTTACAATTCGGACGAAATGGGTTTACCAATATTATTTTTTATTGTCTTTCTAATAAATGTGTATATTATATTTATTAATTTATTATTATATTGGTAGCTATAATATAATATAGTTGAATTTTTATATATATTTTTATTGCTTAATCAATTACTATTTTACTTATATTCTTAAGTTTTTAGTTAATTAATTGTGTTTTTTTAATTCGAGTTATTTTGATAAAGCGGTTGGTGTTTTATTGTTAGTATAACAAAGTTTCTTTCGAAGCGTTTTGGTCATTAAACGTTTCGATCTTTATTTTCATCTTTTTATATAATGTTACAGCAATTTAACTATTTCTTATACTCGAGTTTTCTCATGCTAACGCATGATCACTATACATAGTTATAAATTATTAGTAAAAATTAAATTGTTTACTTAATAGATTGTTGAATGAACTAATAATAAAAAAATCAAATGCTATTCATTTCTCCCACATACATATCCACAACCCTAAATACCCTAAATTTGACTTTATCATGCCCTCACTACTCACTATGTGATTAGGGTGATGTTCCCTTCTCTATCTTATTGACACATAGGTAGTGTCGTCCCCACATTCATCCATTCCTTTACCTTACACCATATTATTTAACAAAAGAAAAGAAAAAAAAAGAAAGGGTGGAAATGATAGAAAAGTAAAGAAAATGAATGACTTTTTTTCCTTTCTCTTCCATTTTCTTTAAATTGGAAGGAAAGAAAAACACATATTTAGCTTAACTTTCACTCTTTTTCATTTCTTTTCTCTCCTCAAGTGAAACTTGGGAACATGATATATTTTTCTTTCCTTTCTTTTCCTTCCATAAGTAAAACTCAGGAACACACATGTGTTTTCCTTTCCTTCCAATTCTCTTCTTTTCTCTCCTTTAGTAAACTCGGGAACATGGCGTTAGGGTGAACTATCTTAGGGTGAACTACGAAGTGGCGAGTTATTTTTTTGTTTCTCTTTTATCATGATTGCCTCGGTATTGGCGGGGAGGACGATCTTCTAGGGTCTAATTTGCGAGAATTTAAAAAATTTATAATTTTTTATATATGTTATATAATTTTTAAAATGTGTACATATGTGTGAAAACAATTAAATTCATAAATGAGTTAATGATGTGGTGGGAAAATATATGTTGTTAAACCCTTAAGTCTAGTTTAAATTTTGGGGATTAGCCAACTTAATAGAGGTTCTTAGGATTCATAGCCAATTCTCTATCATTATCCATATAATTTTTATATTTATCATTACTTTTTCTTTCTCTTTCACTTATAACCACGATTAAATAATATATTTTTATACATTTATCATTACCTTTTCTCTTTCTTTAAACCTCAAATTTACAGATTCACTAAATTTTTTTTCAAATATAGGGATTCATCAAATTTTCCTTAAACATTTCTCTCTTCTACTTACAACCGCTCACAATCACACCTCAAATTTCAAGGTTTATACACACACACTCATTATAGGTAATGGGCTATGAATGCTTAAAGTATTGTAGAAGTAGTATAGTTTGTCATTAAAAAACATATTCATAATCATTATTTTTCATTTTTATGTTCTAATTTTGTTCATTTTGTTTGTTATTATTATAATTATCGTCGTATTATTAACTTTTTATATATAAGTTTTTTATTTTTTTTATTCTTGGCTAGGGTCCAGAAATTCTTTTACACGCATTTGCTTTCATCTCTGACCATGACTTATACACATGTCGGTGGTTTATTTTTTCTTTAAAGTATACAACACTTTCAGCCTATATTGATCATTAATAAACCATTTTTAATAATAATAATAATAATAATAATAATTATTATTATTATATTTTATTGTTTTACTATACTAGTAGAGAGTGGAGTCTCTATTCATCAATACCACCCAAATTATCATCTCGTCTAAGAACTCCCCAAAGTCAGTCCCTTTACACTTATATGTCTGAACTAGAATTTCAGGTATTACTAACATCTAACATCAAGACTACTATTTATAAAATTATATATAATTTGAATATTTGATAGTAAAATGATAGACTACAAAATAAAAAGGTTTATAAACTCAAATTCTGAAAAGCATAGGTATAATGATTTTGGGTTTGGAATTAAGAAATTAAAATCCAGTAATCCACCACTTGAAAATCACAATGCATGGAATTTTAAATACTAAAAACACCGAAAATAAATATTAAAAAAAGACACCGTATCAAAGTTGGTGAAAAAGTCACGAACCAAAATCATCATCCAATAATTTCATAATTGTTTTGTTTGTTTTTCTATAAATTTGAACAAAAATTTGGTCAATGTTGCCTCAGTTTTCTAAATAAAATAGAGATGGTTCCAATTCTTCGATGTTATTATATTTATCTGTACAACTAGAAACATGTGATCACATGCTTTTGGATTCTCTTTCAAGCCAACTAGATGAGTAGATGCATGCATGAATTGCAATACTTTCCATATCTCATCTAATAAAACTCTCAACAATAAGCTATTGAACTATTATTGACCATTGATGATCATAAATAGACCTTTAATTGCATTAATTTTGATTTTTTTTCTTTAAAATCTTATTACTAATACTCTATAGACTTTATATTATTTAAAATCTTTAAAATTGTAAAATATGATAAAAGATAGAGTATGTATTCTCGATAATATTTTTATATTAAATTAAATATACATTATATAGTATGTTAGAAAGTTTGTGTGCTACAATGGTTCTATAAAAGAAAGAGTAAAAAACCTCAGTAAATATTGATAATCTATATTATATTATAATAGATTTGAGGAGGATAAACTTCTCATCTATATATATATAAAAGTTGAGCAATGACACTTTTTTGCACCTTCATAAATGTGAAATCATAAATGCCATGTACAACAAAAAAAACATAATGTATTGCATGGTTAAGCATGTGTTTAATTAAGGGAGTTGTTAAATGTACCAAGGTTTGTATTTTATTTTCTAGGAGTTAACAAACTTAATTACAGTATTAATTACTAAGCTCATTTAATAGGTGGCTGTTAACAAATATGCTTTCTTTTTCTCATTATGTTGACTATAAAAAAAAATATGTTAACAAATATTTCTTTTACCAATGATCTCTAGTCCAATTGGCTAGAGGGAGGTACCCAAGACATTATAAATGGGAGGTCTTGGGTTCAAGTCCCACTTGTAACAAAAAATATTAAATGGGGGTTACAAGTTGGGCCAGGGGGTTTTCTTACCTATGGTGAGTTTCCTCCTGATGGGGATTGGAGATGATCGGGTGGGTGGGTAATGCCCCCGTCAGTGATCCAAATTTACCGTTCAAAAAAAAAAAAAAAAAAACAAATATTTCTTTTATATTATTTTAGTTTTATTTACCCTTAACTAATTAAAATATTCAATTCTTTTATATTTTATTAATAAATAAAATTTTAAGACTTCGATAAAAAATAAAAAGGTTCACGAGACTCTAATAAAAAATGGTAAATGTGATAACACTGAGACGAGCCGACTCGGCTCGTTTAAAATCGAGCTAGTTGTGAGTATTATATTGACCTTTTGGTTTCAAAAAGTATTTTTTTTTGTCTTTTTATATAAGTTAACATAAAATTTGAATGAAGATATGTAAGTCGGACTTAAACCAATGTAAAATGTCAAATTAATAGATTCAACCGACGTGTTTTTAATTTACATTTTGCACGTTCAATATTAGGATAATGTGAGAGTTGAATGTATGTTTAAAAAATTGAAACCCAATAAAAAACACTTGCAAAAGAATTAGAAATGATAATATTTATAAAAAAGTATTTTGTAAAAAATTATAATAAAAAACATATATCCAATATAAATAAGAGTGAGAAATGAAATTTTCAAGAAAAACATAATCATTACCTCATTATTAAGCTAATTTTAATTAAAGTTGGTACATTTATCATATTAACTTGGTACATTTATCCCTACCCTTAATTAAAACCATTATACATGTTCATGTATCATCATCATCATCATCATAGTAGTAATTAATCCCTAAACTTTCATTCAATTGGTTATGATTATTACCATGAGTTTCTTGCAATCAATAGAGGAAAACCATGGGTTTCTTTCAATTCAACTTAATAAATAAACGTGATAAAGAAGGAGTCATGACCTTCTTTCAACTTCCACCGATTAATGTGATGTTAATAATCTTAATAAAGATGGGTAATAAACATGACCTTTGGAGTTCTTGCAACTCTCTTTCAATTAATTAATCATCTTTTATGATCCTATATAAACCCAATGAAGTCTCATTTTTTTGTCCCCCTCCCCCCATCTCCTAACATTGTGTAAGTCCTTTATATTTGTTTTGTTATGTAGTCTTTGTTTACGACCCCATCGTTGCTTCCGGCGGGAAGAAAATGTACCGCCGGAAGCTACTGCCATATGAACATGACATCGAGTCCGGCGTGAAAAAAATGTAACGTCGGAACGTTAGACTTTTGTGGCTTTGTCCGACGCGAATAAAATGTAACGTCGGCGGCTAATGTGTGATCTTTTACAGCTTTCGTATTTGGGCTTATTTCTTATTTGATCGAATTAATTTTTTTCCCCTTTTGATTCGTAGTTTCTACTTCGTATCTCATACCAATGTCGTTGAATAGCTATTTGACGTCACGGTCCCTTCAAACTAACCAGGTTCGTTATTAGCTTCAGAATATAACAAATAATGGAGCCTACTTATCTGGACAAACCCCAATTCCTCCTATTACACATTTACCAACTATTAGATCTACCATCACGTGCTTCCCTATATGCATCATTTTCGTGGGCATTCAATGAGTTCGCCATTTTATTTTTAACATCCCAAGTTCAAAGATTATTATAAGTTTAACATGCCAAGCTTAAAGATCACTAGAGGTCAGTAGATATCACAATTCATTGTCGGTGACTATTTCATATTGAGATTCATAGTTCGATGTTAAGAACAAGTTGTTCACATCAGGTTGGTTATTCAATCTAATAACGAAGAAAAACTAAGACACAAATGAACATTCTTGATCTCTAAAATTACGTCACACATCTCAACAAAATAAAAGTGAAATCAATTAAAAACGCATCCATATATAATAAAAAATTATAGAGTCAAAGCAAAGAAAAAGAAGTCGAACCTGTGCCAGAAACAATCTTTCACCACATCAAAAGCTATTGATCAATGATTAGATGGAGCTAAAAAAAGGTCAGACATGTGAAGAACACAAACAATTGCTATGGAAATTAAAGAAAACTAAAAAAAAAATATACCAAGTCTAGGTTAAAAGCGAAACAATATAATCAGAGGACAATTAGAAGTCACAATCAGCGCAAAAATGTTAAGATATATGATGAAAACCTGAGACGCAGCACATAAAAACATTTTTCTAACCTTTGAAGGAAGAGGTCTGCGTTCGTGTTCTTGACTGCGATACTTTGTTGCTATCCAGGAAGAAGGCCATGTCTGCGAATTCCAACCCCACACAAACCATGCTCCAAGGACGATGCACAGGAACAATCATAGTAAAATCTCGTTGCTCTCCTACACTACATCACCTTCTCTACCTGTTACAAATAGTATTCGATCTTTATTTTGAAAAAGA
Source organism: Deinandra increscens subsp. villosa (assembly GCA_039602395.1). NCBI lineage: Eukaryota > Viridiplantae > Streptophyta > Magnoliopsida > Asterales > Asteraceae > Deinandra > Deinandra increscens. Next base: position 9,461,279 of record JBCNJP010000011.1, on the reverse strand, counting down.
AATCTTACAATGGACAATCAAGACACAGAATGCAATCGGTTTACACCGATTTACTAGATGAACAGAAACTCTCGAAAAGGTTGTGATGATTGATTGCAATTCTTGCACGAAGAAGAAACACACTTTTATACTCGAACCCCGAACGGTAAAACCAAGAACAGAGATGGAAACTTCGAACAAGATGGAAGTCAACAGCTGTAGCCAAGCAATTTCTTTAATGAGGTAGATCCCCAAATAACCCTAAACTTGTGATGCTGTAGAAGAAGCAGAGCCCCCATCGAGACTTTGACCAAGCATAAAACCAAGACAGGAGCAGCCCATTTAGAAGCCCAATAGCCATCATGCAAATAAATAAATAAATAAAAAACATAAGACATAATATAAGCAAATTTTACATGGCTGGAAACTGAATTGAAGAATCATAATTTTTAACACTACCCGATTCTTCTCGCTGGTAATTTTTTTGTTCTATTGATTGATTTAATGCTCCGCTACTTCATTTCTGCTCAATTGAACCGCATTCTTTGTAGAACCATATTTGAATTGGTTCTTTTGCTCAATTGAAACACATTGTGGTTTTTTATGCTTCAATTTCTTATCAATTGATGATTTCTTTTTCTCAACCGATCGATTTTGTTATTTTTTTTTTGGTTTTTCTCGATTGTTTTTACATGAATTATGATTACTTCCTTTTCTTTGTTCTGAATCACATTTTACCTCATTTGGTGTGATATGATGCCTATTAGGTGTTTGATGTAATGCTTGGGTAGTTTAGTATAGAATAATGTTCTGTTTATTTATATATCTCTTGGTCTTTTCATGTCTATGTGTTGTATTATTGATGGGGTTGTAAACAATATCCTATGAACATCAGTTAATTGCTATTTAGTTTACGGTGAATGAGATTGTTTGGACCTTTTTCTTTTTTTTGGGTTTTTTTTTTTTGGGTTTTCTTTTGCAGGTCTATTTGGAAGGCTGTTGATAGTGCTTTATTTCATCATATTTCCTGTAATCTCTGTTTAGATTACCTTCAGCGAATTACGTTGAGGAATATTTGTTTCTTCACATACCAACTACTATATGGTTAAAGATAGATGAACAGACAGTGTAAAATGAAACATATAATATTTTTTTCCTAATGAGGGTGCTTATACATCCGTGTGGTTTTATGAACAATCATTCTATTGTTGTTTTTATATGCTATTTAATCTATGGGCTTTCACTTTGTAAATAGATTTGTATATACGAGTTAACCCTTTTGGGGTTTAAAGTAGGATGTTTGATAAGAGGCTAGGTAATAGATTTTTTTGAAAGCAATCAATAAACTATTTGAGATATACAACTTTTTGTCGATATCCTTTGTTTTAGAATAATCCTGCCTATTTGAATGATCGAGGTTTTCGGCCGGTACATAGTGATTCAAATTAGGTGATTAACCATTCTGTAAAAACTTAAATTAGATTAAATTCCATACCTCAAAGCTACTATAAGAATTATGAAAATAGAAAGCAGAAATCAACCGAAGGAGAACGGGCCTGTGGTATTACTCCGGCAGCCGCTGTGTAACCTCTTTCTTTCCTCTTACAGCGACGAAGGGAAGCTTATGAAAACCCTAGACCGATTTATTCCCTGATGTTTGATCACGCGCGTGGAGTGATTCATAGCCCTGTTAAAGCTCCGAGAAATGTTTCTAAATCTCCTTTCAAGGTTAACTCGATTTCTTGCCTTTCGATCTTTCAGAAAGAAAACGAAGAAGAAGAAACCGATTGGAGTTGTGTGTAAAGAGAGGCGCACAAAGAAAAACTCATATGACCTAATTTCTAACACACAATCTACATGTTTTTCTTAATTAATACTTTTCAAAGTTACTGAATCAGTAGCTTTAAAAGAAATAGGTACTTATTAAATTTTTACCCCTTTAAAAATAACTTCTGAAAATACCTTTGAAAGAACCGACCTTTTTTACCCGAGAGGAATTTTAAATTAATAGTATCCTATAAATTGCTTGAATCTATGACATTGAGGATGGTGGCTTAAGGGAGGGCGGAGTGGGCGGCAAACTCCGTGCGGCGCCGAAAACTTCTTAGGCAAACACCGCCGCCACTCAAAATTCTTCGGCAAAAACCTTCCAAGAATTCTACTTCTTGCCGATCGGCAAAACAAAGTTTGTGTGTGTATTTGGTGGGCCCTTCCAAGAATTTTACTTCAACCATCTAAATCCTACCACTCCCTCTTAAAATTCTTCAAAATTCTTCAAAATTCTTTCTTTTTCTCTTTCCTGCGTGGCACCCTCCTATTGGTTACAACTCATTCTTCAAAATCCTAAAAATTCTACCACTCCCCCCTCCCTAACTATTATCTCATTTCTTAAAGTAATTAAATGGAAAGTTTATACCATTTGTTAGTCTATTTGTGTAAACATATATGAGTTGGTATTTATTTGATTTGTTTTTATTTACCTGGCTCTGGGAAGAGTTGCCTCTTGCCTCCAATTATTTTATGCAGAAAGGGTGAAAATTCTGACAATAGCAAACAATTCTACAAAGATAGATGAATGTGTCATAGTCCATAGCATCTAACACATCAAAAAAATTGTAAAACTTTATGACACATAAAATATCTACGATTGTTGCTAACTATGATGATTGATTGTTGGCTTTTCTGAGACTTCAAAATATTATTATGTTCTCGAGTATTTTGTGGTTTGTTGTAATGCGAAATTCTGATACAGCCAATTACTATATTTATATTATAAGCAAGAAACTGGTATGACCAAGGGTTGTGTGAATTGAACACTTTCATGCTTAACACTTATATTACTGAAATCAAAATTCAACAATGTGTAGCAAGCATACAGCTCCACATACATAAAAGATACAATATGTTGATTATATATTTTGCAATTCCTCTCGAGAAGCTTAATCGGCAGCTTCCTTTTTCATACCGATTGATTACTCACATGTGTTTAATAATTTGACGACTACATTTGACATTTTCACACCGTAAATATTTATTAATTTTCAAGGCAACACTCATCTCTCTTTTTTGCCTAACACAAGGTGAGTATGTTATTAGTAAGTTAGTGGTATTGATATGAGGGGTTTACTTTAGTGGTGAACCTTAGTGCTCATGAAGGTGAACATAAGCAGCTTGGGTTACCATTGCTTTAGTAGTGAAGCTTAGTGCCCATTAAGGTGAACAAAATCAGGCGAGGTTACCTTCAAAATCTGTAAACACTAAAAACGCCTTGAATAGAATTTTGGTCCGCTGTTACATGTTCTATTTTTTTGTGGTATTATTTCGAATGATTTAGCACATTATTGAACTTTTTAAGTGCTTTATTATAGATTCTTCAAGGTGGTTGGTACTAGCTTATCCTCTGTAAGTTTATGTTTGCATAAATTTTTATAATTTCATTGACAGGGTTGTCATCAAATAAAGTTCTATTTCATATTTTATTTGTTTGCTCACATTTTATTTTACTGCTGATCTTAAGGTAAACATAACTTTAATTTATTATTATGATTGCCTACATATGCCATGATTTAATTACCCATTATTGTTCTTCATACAAAGGAAACATTTTATTTCCTTTTTAAAACTATAGATTATTTAGTTAAGAACTATAACTAACTCTAAATTAATATTCTTTCACTCCATTAACATAACTACTTTATATGCCAATCTCAAAGCATACACATATAACTGACCTATCATGAACACCATCAGCTTCACACAATCTTACAAGAAGGTGCTTTATATCTACTAATACTAATGGTAATATACTATATGTGATGGCACCAATGAAAACAATACCAAAACCAGATGCCTATATGATATTCATCTATTAAATTACAGCAAATCTGTAATTTCGCATATATAAAAATTTAGACCTCTGGCTTAATTATCTTGCATAGTTCTCATGATCTAAACATGGTTCTCATTAACCATAGTGTTTGCATAATAGGTAATATTATGTTAATTAATTACTTCACACCCATGGCATCTTTTATTTGACCAGACAAATCTTTACTAAGAACTATAATACTCGACAACTACTGCCTAATGACTTTTGCAATCATGAGTTAATTTTCAATGTTGCTAAATTATACGTTCTACCGATACAGTTTCCACGATCGAGGTTCCGAGGAAGGGCAAATACAGTGAAGCTTTATGCGGCCAAACAAAACGTGGTCGTCGATGTCCTTTTGGAACATGATCCACAAACACAGCAGCGGGTCCCAATAGGATTTACAGGTCCAAGCTGGCCCCTGTTCTATATAGAGAACCAAATTGAACCTGGCAGGTGGCTTATTTTCACGGACCATGGAAGTCATGAACACCATGCGTACAACTGTGAAGTAATTGTGTTCACAAACATTGGTACTGCACTATACTAGGATCCCGAACATCAATGCAGCCTCTCCATACCCACCCACATTCATTCTCATGACAGCCCCCACTACTTCAAACAACTAGCAACACACAATCTGGAAAGTCACCTACTGGTATATTCATGTCAAAAACAACGGTTTAGTTATATATTTTAATACATAACTATGATTATCAAATATCAATTTAATTATATGTCTCAGTAATAACCTTCTCTTGCAGTCCATTCCTAAAGCACTGTTCCGGAACCACAGCATCCATGTTTCCAATAAAGCAACTTTAAAGTATGGACAGAAGGAGTTTCTGGTGAAGGTTCTATGGGCAGGTCAAGATGGCAGCCATCCTCGGTTAAGAATGCAAGTAGACTGGGCCGCATTCTTCCACCTTACGGGCCTTCCGAGACATAAGGTTCTGCGTTTCCAGCTTGACGAGGAGCATGACCAAGCGGATGGCACTACTATATTCCATGTTTGTTAGTCTTTGTCTCTTTCGTACCACGTAACTGGTCTGATTTAGGAAACTTAAACTATTACTATCTTACTTCTGCACCATTTCATCATATTTCCACTTTGTTTATAACTAATTATTCTGTATGGAAACTAATACAATCGTTGCTTCTAAATCGCTTATTTGTTTGAACTCATTCTGGTGGTTAGTTTATTTCGTTTATGTACAAATTAATACTACATTCATATACGTGCTTTTAAAAGAATGTTCATTTTCTTGAGATGAAAATGTGAAGACAAGCAAAAGTTGCCAGCGAAATATATTTTGGGAAAACAATACATAAAAACCTATGCTTTACGGGGAAAAAAATGTTGGATTTAGGTGTCCAGATCCGACTAAATCAAGTACCCGACCCGGTTAAGACCCGTAAGAGTTACACCGGAGGCAACGGGTATTTGAGACCGCTTACTGTTATAACCGGCAAATTCGCAGAGGAATCAATTATTTGTTTATTAAATAGTTTAATAGATAAATAATTAATTACTATTAAGTTTAATTAAGCGACAAAAGACGTTAAATATAATTTACGTCATGGACGAGAACAGACATGTCATTAGTTTGACTAATACTCGGCAAGCGACAAACATTTAAAGGTTTAAATGTTAATTTCAGAAATTAAATGGTTCGATTAAGGATTAGGTAAAATCGAGGGGCTAAACGGAATTAAATCAGTTACAAATATAACTGATTAAGGGAGACGAAACCCTAATCCTCCGACTGAGAATTTCGGCCTCCCCTCCTCCCTCTCGCGACTCCGACGCCGACGGCCACCCCGCCGCCGCCTCCTTGTTCTCAGACGAACTGTTCGCGAGAACCCTAATCCTAGATCACCGTCGCCGCCCTGTCGTTTTCAGCCCTGCCGCCGACCGCCGCTCTCGAAGCCGCCGCCGTCCGCCCTCCTCCATTGCTGCTGCCGCAGCTACCGGGTCGCCGTCGCCCGCCGCGATCAAGCCGCCGCAGCAGCAGCCCGCCGAAGCCGAGCCGCTGCCGCCTGCAGCCCGACCGCAGCCCACCGCCGCTCACCGCCGCGGTCTCCGTCGCAACTCGCCGCCGCCCTGTCGGCCGCCGGCCTCCTCGCTGTCGCCGGTTCCACCGCCGACAACCCTAGTCGAGAACCGTGTCTCACACGTGTTCCGCCGTCGTCCGCGAAACCCTAGTTCGCGCCTGATCCGACGTACGAGATTTTCTCGGTGCTTGATTCACCGCGTAGTAAATCCGTGTCCGCGAGGAAAGTCAGATTCGTCAGACGAATCACTTCTGTGAAACCCTAGCGTCACCCGTTGACTTCCGGTGTCTCAAGCGTTTGTTTGAATCACCGCTCAGGTATATCTAAACTCGTAGTTAGTTTAGATTCAATTGACTGTTTATATTTATTATAAGTCGCGTTCTTGTTTAAACGCGTTTTGGTGTTTGCGCGTTATGGTGATTGTCGAATCCTGTTGTTTTAGGTTTACGCTAATTATCTGGTTTTCGCGTTAGTAAATTGAAACGTTTTCCACTGCCTATTAAATTAATCGTTAATTTAATTATCCAAATTTAATTTACTATTTATTCGGTAATCGTTTAATAATTATTTATTGTAAATAATTATTTCTAAATATAAAAAAAAAAATTGCTATTACCGAGACCCGAATACCACTGTCATAACCCAACAGTGGTATCAGAGCCTTGATCACCACACGCAAACCCAGGCCGGTCTGTTTTAAACCGGCACACTTTCGCGAACTAGGGTTCTGAACCCGAAAGTCGCAAAATTGAATGAATCGCTTCTTAAATATGTTTAGTCGATTTGGATCCACTAAACATAATCCGATTCAACGTAATTGATTGAATTATCTTTCGTGCATATTCGGCCCAACCCTGTATTATGTTGTCATGGTTTCGTTATGGTTTGGCCCATTAGGCCCATGTGTTCTGCTTTGGATTGGCCCAATTTTGTTGGGTTCAAAGTTGTAATTATTTAAAATAGAATAGTTTTATTTTAAATTATTATCGCTCATTTTCGACTGGACGAACAAGACGAGCTTGATACAAAGACCCACTTGAGATCATCCCTGTATGGGATTTTCGAAAATGGCTGGAAGTCAAAGCAAGACCGACGCTTCCTGATGACACACAGGAGCTTGTTGAAGCCAGTGGGAGCAACTAAGTCAATCAGGGAGTTTTTTTTTCTATTCTCGTGGTTGATTTACTTTTATGTCCCTTGCCCTTGTTCGATATTGTCATAGGCTCTGACAATATCGAATGCTCTGCATGGCCGAATATGTACATGTGTGTTTGCTTGTTTTGGTTGCTTGTCTTAATTAGATTAACACGCCGACTTAAAACCCAAACTTAGTTTTTGAAACTAATTTTTAATCGATTAATAAAAGTCCTAATTTTATTACGACTTTATAAAAATTATTAACCAATTTAATTCGACATTAAATTCGGATTTTTCGATAAAGTAATCGTACTTCAAAAGAAATTGGTTATCGACTCGCGACACGTAGATCATTAATACTTAGGTTATTTAATTGATCGTCTCGAGTGAGATAGGATTCATAAAATCTGTCGTCACATTTAATATTAAAATATGACCTAATAATCCTATCTGGTAAGCCTAAAACCGGTAGTCTACTAGTCTATGCCATCCTAAGTCAAGTCTAACTTGGAACATATTTACCGATGCATCCGTGTTGGAGTATTTCAACACCGCACGTGGTGTTTAGGGTATCTTCCAAGGTGAGCATATTGGAGTATTTCAACACCGTACGCTCACACTGACTGCTTAGGACAACTACTATTTTCTTTACATGCACCTTTGGTATTGGAGTATTTCAACACCGTACCTCTGGTCGGCTTGTAGACAAAATGGGTATAGATGGGGCTAAACGTATTTCGTTGATCCGTTCGCGAAAGCCCCATAACGGGAGTTGTGATAGTAGACTCACAAGTGACAATCGTTGTCCGTTCGGGTACTTAGGAATTTTGAAAGCACTTTACGCTGTCTGGAGAAATTGTCTAACTAACTGAATTCCCAATTCCTATTCAAGATTAGCTTGCCATCCCTGAATACGAATCAAACATCGAAACACTAAAACATTTGCCTGTTGTTTCAGATGGCTAACCGCGCAAACCAAGAGATTTTCCATCTCAAGTCTCTCCTTGAGAAGGAGAAACTTAATGGCGCCAACTTCCTTGATTGGGAAAGGAATTATGAGAATCGTCCTGAAAATGGCTAACATGGAAACCGTGTTAGATGCTGAGGTTCCTGAGGAACCTGAAGCTGACACGCAAGCGGCGCGAAACGCCCATAACACATTGCGTACAAATGCCAAAAATGTCGCATGTCTTATGTTAGCCACCATGGAATCTGAGATTCAGAAAAACATGGTTGACAGGACGGCTTTTCAGATGATCGGTGATCTGAGGGGCATGTTTGAAACTCAGGCCCGACAGGAACGCTATGACACCGTTGTGACACTTATTAGTTGTCGCATGGCTGAAGGCGCTCCCGTCAGCCCTCATGTCCTAAAGATGAAGGGTTACATCGACCGCTTAACAAAACTGAATTACGTCATCCCTGCCGAAATGGCGACTGACCTGATTCTTCACTCACTGTCCAGTGCCTTCACTCCTTTCCGGGTGAACTTTAACATGCATAGCATGGTAAAGTCAGTGACTGAACTTCACGGAATGCTTAAGACCGCTGAAGTTAATTTTGTTAACGGTAAGGCACCCGATGTACTCGCAATCCGATCAGGAGGCGTCAAGAAGCCTGAGGTAAAGAAGGGCAGACGTGGTAACAAGAAGCGGGGCAAGGCAGTTGCAACCAGAGGGTCTGGAAGCTCCCAGAAAAGCAAGCCTAAGGCAACCAAAGCACCACCGCCTGAACAGCGCGAGTGCTTTGAATGCCACAAGATGGGGCACTGGAAAAGAAACTGCCCAGAATATCTTGCCAAGGTGAAAAGTGGAAAAGCCCAGCCGGGTAATTCCTCAGGTATACACATAAGTTTATGTTGTATGATGCTTCACTTATTCCTACAAAATATATGTTTGACATACCTTACATTTTGTAGGTGCATGAAGCTGAAAGAAAGCAAGCCAAGATGATGCTGAACTACATTGCGATTGTCGCACCCAAATAAAGTTCGCGTCCTGAGTTTTGATTTAAAACAATTCTTGGTGATTTTAAAACAACTGATTTTGTTTGGTTTTCCCTGGCTGTTTTCCAGGATGAACAAATTGCTTTCTTTGGATTTTGATTATGACATGTTTTGACAATGGTTGATTTTCGAAACATACATGTTTGGTCTTAATCTACTTTGAATTTGATTCAACCTTTTGTTAGATTAGATTCAAAATCTCATAACAACATATCTTCCAACCTGGTGCACTTGATTTGATTAAGGCTAGCTTAAATGCAACATGATAACTTTTGGTTATCATGTGCCATCAAAGCTATAATGTCTTAAGCGTATATCGTAATAGTTACGTGACAACGCACGACGCAATTATGGTTCATAAAGTCCTGTGATTTTAAACCATCCAGCGTCGATAATATTAAATCAATTCGAACCGATTGAAGATCGCCGCTTCGATCTACAATCGTATGAACATATCAATCCTCTGCTTCAAGTAGACGTCTGATCATATAAGTTCGAATCACCAGCTGAACAACTACAGGAGTAATCACCTGCTGGTTACAATATTGTAGTATGGTCACACCAATTCTGGTGCACATTACCATAAAATGTATATACCTAGACACATCTTGGAAGTCTTAGACTACAATAGTTGTACTCACGTGTGTTTTAATTCGACGAGCACTAAGTGTTCTATACGTCGATCCAACATTTCATTATGAAACTGGTAACACACAAGACTAATGACTTGCCACAACAAATCCCTTGACTTCATATAACCGTGGCACCCCTTCACACAACACTTGCATAACTAAATTCCAATCCCAAGACCGGAATCTTGCGAAGATGGAATTTAGCAATTACATGTCCAAAGCTAGATCTTTAAATATCTAAAGAAAGGTGACTCAGATAAGTCGCTGGACTATGTAAAGTAACTCTCGCATCTAAACGAGACGAGCCAGATAAATAATGATTCGCCAACAATGGATTGTTGCGTGGCGGAACATATTGACATTCCAATTAGAGTTGGCATGTTTAACCTTACCTGAATAAGGAAACATCCTCTAGTGTCGGACCTCAGGGTCCGATAGGATAAATCATCTTCTCGATCATCACGAGACACTTTCAAACAATCATAGACGAGCGCATCATCCTATCAAACTCTGAAATGACTTTGACAATCGTCTATGAACTTATGAGCAAGTCATAACATCTGGATATTGAGTTTAGACTCTCGTACCACATACTACGAAGTCAAACAATTTCGTTCTTGTAAACGATAATTGATTACAACGTTTTCTTCGTGAAAATCAATATCCAAACGGTTTGAAAGAAAGATGAAAATAGGAATGTCAATCTGCCTCAAGCAAGTGGGAGCATCGCCATAGATCCTTACTGGAGTAACGATCAAGTGCCGATTTAAAGATCATTTAAATTTTCTGAGATGAAACGTTAAATGACACCTCAAATAATTGTAAGTTTCAAGATTATATTAAGTATTGATCGTGATATGACTGAGCAACCACACGCGATTAATCTCTTGAAACAGTTCAAATCATACTAAATATGATGTAGACATGAATCCAATACTTGAACATTGCATAGAATGTTGCCGTAAGATGTTACGCCATGACCATAGATGGAAAATCACATCATCACTGCTAAACACTGATGAGAAAAATATATGTTCATCAACCAAGTACAAATTTTATCCGTTGAACATTAATAGCCACCTTAATTGAATCTGAACTAAGAATGCTATAAAACATTCAAGGGTTAATTCGACTCCATAAATAGTCGGTTGACATGCTCAAGTGATAACACAGTCATACGTGTGCTTACCAAGGGCGCTCCATTATCACAAGTTCGATTCACTTAAGAAGATTCACTATTCAAGATAAAACACTGAGTCTCGAGAAACAACAGATATTGGCAATTCTAAATGAAATGCGAGCAGTTGATAGCGAATCCATAATTTCTGCGATCGGGCTAGATCAGCGAAATTAGTCTACTACTAAGTACACGAATTCTGCATCACTTCGATATTCGATTCTAGTGTTGGATGTCGAACACTGTCGTTTGCACCATATCATTCGGCCTCCTCTAAGTTGTTAGACGAGAGTCTGAATTCTGCGTAACGCGTTCGAATTTTATACGTTTTATTATCCATGAATATTTCGTTTAATATTCCAAAAGTCCGTAGTCGATCAGGCATTGCGGGAGCAACGCCTGAAGCAAGACTATTCTGACTCTGGACTCAAGGTGTTGACCTCTAGACTCACAAGACCTCATTGGGGAATGACGTATGTGTTGGGTTATATAACTTTTATCAAAACACGAGTACGCAGCGGAAAGAATCCTATGAATTTATCTAATTAACCGGATAGAACATGTTTACATTATGAGCTCGGATTGACTTGATCTCTTGGAGGATTTGATACAAATCCCTCTACGATCGCACACACGACACACCAATGCTATGTGCTAGCAACCGACCACGAACTTCTCTTGATGTAGGCTTGGTCGAACCACACAAGAAATCGCAAACCCTCTTGGGTTTTCTTGTTGCCGATTTCGAGAGAGTAGATAGAGAGAATTAGGGTTTTCTTTTATCTGATAAAAGCAGCAACTAATCCTTAAACCCAAAGGGTCTATTTATAGGATTAGATTACTTGATAAACAAGCAAAGGGATAGGCATAAGAGCCCTAGCCGAATTCGGCCTAGAGGCCTTATCCACAACCTTTTCTTAATTGTAATCCAATTACAATTCTCTCTAATTACAACTAACACCCCTCTGTTAACAATTAACTGTTAGTTTTTAACGAAACCTCGTTAAATGTTCGTGATAAATATTAATTAACCATTAATTAATATTAATACATTTGGTGTCGAGACGTGTGACCCCGTAGGCTTAAATAATATCCGGACATACGCTTACTATTACATGATCATATCCCTACAGCTCCCACTTGAGCTTGCAATAGTAAAGATAATAACATTGGTTAGCGTCTAGCAACACGCCAATGCTCCCAGAAATATTTAAGTACAGTTTCTCAAAGTGTATTTAAATGGTACAGTCATTTACTATCCCTTTGTTACCGATATCGTGTTAAATATGGATACGGATCAAAGTCATTCCATACTTTAACGATTCTGTTTCTCATTCTCACAACTAACTTAAGATTACCAAATTGCAAATCGAGACATCTCTAGATTTCATTTGGGCACGGCCATGCAAACATCTTAATTAGTCCAATGAGGGGCCCAGTGGTATCTGCTTCAGCACAAAGCTGAAGGAACAAATCCTCTTGACTACACGTGTCAAGTCACATACTTCACTACACTTACTGAAAATAGCCCTTTTGTACTACCTTATTCAGGATAGTTAGACCTATATCAAGTAGGTGCAATCCATACATGCATGACCTGCTTGTATCTCAAGTCTAAGGATAAATAAAGCAACCATTTACGAATTTCACTCAATGACGACGATCCATAAAGTGACAATTCGTTAGTGGGTCAGTCCAGTATGCATCCAATGAATACCATGTGAGTTTGGTGGGACCATCCTAACCAATCACTCAGATTTTGTCTTAGTTTAACTATACTCCCATATAGTTAATCGACAATGGACAATTTAGAATACTTGACAAGTACTCAAGGATTAAACATGCAAATATAGGACACAACTTAACCATTAAATGAAATCAAACATATCAAATACTTTATTTCATTATATAAACAGAAATTGCTTAACGTCCTTTATCCAAATACCGAACATCAGACATACATGATTTAACCAGCCAATTTAAGTCCCATGCCCTCGGCATGCCTTTCAAGCTTCGGCCTCGACAAAGCTTTCGTGAAAGGGTCAGCTAAGTTACTATCTGTGTGAACTTTGAGTAATTTGATTTCACCTAGTTCGATCTGCTCACGAACATAGTGATATCTCCTGGCATAGTGTCTGGCGCCCTTCTGAACTCCAGGTTCTTTGGCGATGACTAATGCACCCGAGTTATCGCAGTACATGTCGATCGGCAAGTTACTTGTGGGGACAATGTCTAGCCCACTAATAAACTTCCTTATCCAGACAGCCTCCATTGCAGCTTCCGAAGCAGCAATGTACTCAGACTCTGTTGCAGACATAGCAACTGTGGTTTGTTTCTTGCTTTTCCAATCCACAGCGCCTCCATTCATAACGAAGACGTACCCAGACTGAGACTTCGTGTCATCTCTATCAGTCTGAAATCCAGCATCACAGTATCCGGTCACTTTGAGCTCTTGATCAGGATTTCCCCCATATATCAAAAACAAATCTCTAGTAGCCCGTAGGTACTTGAGAATGGTCTTAACAGCAGTCCAGTGACTTTCACCTGGATTCTGTTGATAACGGCTAACGATATTATGCGCGAACGCTATATCAGGTCTAGTGCATCTCACCGCATACATTATAGAGCCTACAGCCGAAGCATAAGGGACTCTTTGCATACGCTTCACCTCATCAGGTGTAGAAGCACCTTGTTTGACCGACAGACCAAGTCCTTCCTGCATAGGTACTATACCACGCTTGGAATTCTCCATCTTGAATCGCTTCAAGATCTTATCAATATAAGCACTTTGACTTAGTCCAATCAACCGCTTAGTTCTATCTCTATAGATCTTGATTCCAAGAATGAATGCTGCTTCTCCCAAGTCTTTCATAGCAAAACACTTTCCAAGATGGGATTTTACATCTTGCAACATTGGAATGTGTTTTCCTATTATCAATATGTCATCTACATATAAGACAAGGAAAGTAACATTACTCCCACTAGCTTTGCGATATACACATGGCTCATCGGGATTCTGAACGAAACCAAACTTTTTGATTTCTTCATCAAACCGTTTATTCCAACTCCTCGATGCTTGCTTTAGTCCATAAATGGACCTTTGGAGCTTGCATACTTGGTTGGGATGTTTTGGATCAATGAACCCTTCAGGTTGATCCATATAGACTTCTTCATCCAAGTAACCATTTAAGAAGGCAGTCTTAACATCCATTTGCCATATCTCAAAGTCATAGTACGCTGCTATGGCTAAGAGAATCCTAATAGCTCTAATGTCTGCTACTGGTGAAAAGGTCTCATCATAGTCAACGCCAAAACGTTGAGTATAACCTTTCGCCACGAGACGAGCTTTATAGGTGTGTACATTTCCATCCATGTCGGTCTTCTTCTTGAAGAGCCATTTACTCCCAACGGTTCTTGCGTTAGGAGGAAGATCAACCAGGGTCCAAACGTGGTTATCTTGCATGGATTTCATTTCCACATTCGCAGCTTCAAGCCATTTGTCAGATTCCGGATCTGATAATGCAGCTGTGAAGTTCGGAGGCTCATTGAGATCTCCTGATACGTTATCCTCGGATTCGACTAGACCAATCCATCTATCCGGATTACGTACGACCCTTTCGGATCTACGAAGTGGAATCGCAACATCATCGACTTGAGGTTCATCTCTTTGAACATTTCCCCCCCCCCCCAAGTTGATGATTGCTAGTTGTTTCAGAAGGTGACACATCTTCTAGTAGTTCTACAATTCTCCCACTGTTCTCTTGAGCTATAAAATTCTTTTCAAAGAATTCAGCATATCGAGCAACACGAACAGTGTTTTCGGAGGGATTATAGAAGTAGTAACCCATTGTTTCCTTTGGGTATCCCACGAAGATGCACTTAGTAGTCCTGGGTTGTAATTTGTCAGGCGTATCACGCTTCACAAGTGCCTCACATCCCCAGACTCTTAAGTAAGACAACACAGGGACTTCTCCATGCCATAATTGATATGGTGTCTTTTCAACCTTCTTGGTTGGAACCATATTTAGAACGCGTACAGCGGTTTCTAGAGCAAAATCCCAAAATGATAATGGGAGAGTTGTAAGGTTCATCATCGACCTCACCATCTCTAGTAAGGTTCGATTCCTCCTCTCAGACACTCCATTATGCTGAGGAGTATAAGGAGGAGTAAGCTGTTGGACAATTCCACACGCTTTAAGATAATCCTTAAACTCTTGGCTTAGGTATTCTCCACCACGATCCGATCTAAGGATCTTGATGGTCTTACCGAGTTGATTTTCAACTTCGTTCTTAAACTCTTTGAATGTTTCAAATACCTCATGTTTATGTTTAAGCAAGTAAACATAACCATAACGGCTGAAATCATCCGTGAAAGTCACGAAGTAGCTAGCACCTTTTCTTGACACATGTCTAAATGGGCCACATACATCAGTATGGATGAGTCCAAGTAGCTCTTTTGCCCTTTGCGGCTTGTTCGGAAAGGGTTTTCTTGTCATCTTTCCTGAGATGCAGGAAACGCATTGATCAAATGATTCATCATTTGATTGTAAGATCCCTTCACGTTGAAGTCTTTCAATGCGGTTTTTGCCAACATGGGCAAGATGACAGTGCCATAGATAGGTAGAGTCCAAACTAGTTTTGGCTCGTTTGCTAACTGTGAACATTGAATTATTTGAAATACAACCACGCATATCAATCTCATAAATGCCATCACAAGGAATAGCATCAAAATAATGAACATTATTTTTAGAAACTGAAATACCGATATCATTAAAAACATTAATGTATCCTTGGTTTTTCAACAAAGAAAATGAAATAACACCTCTAGTGATAGAAGGTGCATAATGACAATTTTCTAATACAATGGATAACCCAGAAGGCAGAATTAAATGAAATTCTCCTATAGCTTCCACAGCTGCTGGCAAACCATTTCCAACAAACAGCTGCAAAGCTCCAGGCTTCAGTTTCCTCCTCTTTCTAAGACCCTGTAACGAATTACAGATGTGAGTTCCACAGCCGGTGTCATACACCCATGAATCACTCTTAGAAAAGGAAAATAATTCAATTGTGAAGATACCTGAAGTACTAGTCCCACTAGTATTCTTTCTCTTCTTCATCAACTCAGCTAGGTAGGTAGGACAGTTCCTCTTCCAGTGTCCGACTTCACCACAATGGTGACAGATCTGGTCCTTAGCCTGATGCTCTTTAGGGGCCGGAGGGGTTTGCTTGGCTTTAGGGATATGGGCAACAGCCTTGCCTTTACCCTTGCCATCAATCTTGCCCTTCCCCTTTTTCGGTCGTTTAGCCTTTTGGATCTTACCCCCCTTGATCATAAGAACTTGGGGTGTTTCAGTGGCCTTTTTAGGAATCGTTTTTTCATACTCGACAAGCATAGCATGAAGCTCAGGTATAGTCTTAGTCATACTATGCATGTTATAGTTGCGCACAAAACCCTCAAAATCCTTCGTAAGCGATTTGAGGATCATGCCAACTGCAACAACACGATTATACCCATAATTGAGCGATTCCAATTTGTCAAAGTAGCTCTTCATCTTGAGCACATGACTACTGACCGATTTACCAGTTTCAAGCTTCAAGTCGTGGAGTTCCACAACTAGGTCGAACAATTCGACACCAGCTTGTTTTTCATACATCTTTTTCAGCTCTTTGATCATATCACAAGGTGTATGAAATTCGTATTGCTTCTGAAGATCGGGAGTCATACTCGAGATCATCATACAAGCAACCTCATCGTATCTGCTGTACTCTGCGTTGTAGAACGCTTTCTCTTGCACAGAGGCATCAGCAGTTGGCTCGGTCGGCCAATGATGTTCAAGGACATCGGTCCTCCGTTCAACTCTAAGGACAATCCTCAGTTGACGGTACCAGTCATTGAAGTTAGATCCGTTCAGCTTTTCTCTTTCAAACATTTGACGAAAAGCATGACCAACATTGTTTTGAGGAGGGTTTGTTGCCATCTACAAAACAGATTAAGTTCAAAAATCAGTATTTTCGATAATCTTTTCCTTAATAAATTTAATTACCCAATGTTTAAACATTTTAAACAATTAAGCTTTATTAAGGCTAGGATCCAATTGACATGCCATCATTTCATCAGTTGATCTGCTAGAAATGATGCATTCAAATGGTAAGTGACGATCACTAATTGTATTCCAAATACAATTCCTAGATTTTATGGGACCTACAACTTGCACCAATTGATTTGTAGTCATGTTTCATCCCATCTTTTGCCACGGGCTAAGGGTCTCACCGCCTAGCTCGTTTTAAGTCGTCCAGCCAAGAACTCACAAATTGTCCACCATTGTGTACCAATGAGTGGGAATTTGTCATGCAAATGCCATTTTACCATTGTGTACCAATGAGTAAGATGACATCCACAAGTGTCCTTTACAAGGTGGATGGCAAAGACTTAAGTTTGGTTTGGGTCAAAACAATTTTGATGCGTGATCAAAAAAGTTATGTGTGAAGATTCATGCACATCTTCATCACATAATGTGTTTATAAAATTCTTAGTTTGTCATCCAAGTCAAAAGAGCTCGGTAGCTCCATTTGTAACACACAAAGAAGCGTAGGGGTGAGGTTTGCAACTTTTGCAATTAAAAACCTACCACTTTAGGGAAGCAGAGCGACCCGACTTATACCTCTCTTAGAGTGTGTTCAAATGGGTGAGCCGGTGTTTCTTTTGACTTTTAGGACACAAATTTTATTTTATAAACAAAATCATATTTCAATAGATTATTTAAGCAAATTTTGATTTTCACAAAACAAATTTGCAATAAACCTTTTATTATGTCACAATTATCAGATAATCACATAATCATAGGGTTTCTAATTATCACATATAATTTTAATTTAATCCTCTTTCAATTAAGTAATAACCATGAACGATTTGCATGAAACATCATGGTTTTTGCTTCTTTTTAACACTTTAAAATCTTAAAGGTACAACATGTTGTTCATAGAAATTATCTAATAATTAATAAAAACTTGGATTTAAAATTTTTAGATCACAAAAATCAAATTTTAGAACTAAAAATTAGGGTTTCCGATCCGGCAAGAGGTTTTCGATTCATAATTTGAGTTTACGATCGGAAAGTATGGGTTTTCGATCGAAACAGGGTTTTCGATCGGGTACTTTTCGATCGTAGACTATTCGATCGGGTCGAAAAGCCGTTCCGATCGGAACCTTTCCGATCGGATACTTTTCGATCGGCCCGAAAAACCTTTTCGATCGGTGACTATTCGATCGGGTCGAAAAGCCTTTCCGATCGGAACCTTTCCGATCGGATACTTTTCGATCGGCCCGAAAAGCCTTTTCGATTGGTTACTTTTCGACCAGTTCGTAAACACTTTACGATTTGGATCGAAAAGTAGGGTTTCCGGTCGGAAATCAAGGGTCTCCGCACCGGAATAGGTTTTTCCGATCGGAAATCAAGGGTTTCCGATCGGGTCGAGAAGCGTTTTTCGATCAGGGACTTTTCGATTGTAAAACACGATTTTTAAATGAATCGAAAAGCTAGAATCTTGTTTTGGTTACCCCCCTTCCAAGTTTTATTCCCGGTAATTAATTAAAATCATAGGTGGCTCGTGATACCACTGTTGGGTTATATAACTTTTATCAAAACACGAGTACGCAGCGGAAAGAATCCTATGAATTTATCTAATTAACCGGATAGAACATGTTTACCTTATGAGCTCGGATTGACTTGATCTCTTGGAGGATTTGATACAAATCCCTCTACGATCGCACACACGACACACCAATGCTATGTGCTAGCAACCGACCACGAACTTCTCTTGATGTAGGCTTGGTCGAACCACACAAGAAATCGCAAACCCTCTTGGGTTTTCTTGTTGCCGATTTCGAGAGAGTAGATAGAGAGAATTAGGGTTTTCTTTTATCTGATAAAAGCAGCAACTAATCCTTAAACCCAGAGGGTCTATTTATAGGATTAGATTACTTGATAAACAAGCAAAGGGATA
Organism: Deinandra increscens subsp. villosa; assembly: GCA_039602395.1. Lineage (NCBI taxonomy): Eukaryota > Viridiplantae > Streptophyta > Magnoliopsida > Asterales > Asteraceae > Deinandra > Deinandra increscens. Next base: position 9,442,419 of record JBCNJP010000011.1, on the reverse strand, counting down.
GGCATAAGAGCCCTAGCCGAATTCGGCCTAGAGGCCTTATCCACAACCTTTTCTTAATTGTAATCCAATTACAATTCTCTCTAATTACAACTAACACCCCTCTGTTAACAATTAACTGTTAGTTTTTAACGAAACCTCGTTAAATGTTCGTGATAAATATTAATTAACCATTAATTAATATTAATACATTTGGTGTCGAGACGTGTGACCCCGTAGGCTTAAATAATATCCGGACATACGCTTACTATTACATGATCATATCCCTACAGTCTGGACGTAACTCATGTCAGAATGTCTTCATGGATCTTAGCATAAGACAAATCTGATTGATGGTATACTCAACGGTATCCTTAGACCTGAGACACATGAGCGACCTCCCGTTTGCCAAAGAACATTCTTTGATTGTAGCTTAACGCTGTCGCGTAACTGCCAGCCATAACGGTTACTTTTGGGAATGGATCTGAAGTTTAGTGGGAGCTGTATGTGGTCAATATGGAATTCTGTACTCTTGCATTTTTCAATGCAACAGTTTGACATCATGGGCCCTCTCGTTAGTTCCAAGTGTGAAGTGTAAGGCCTTACCCAAACTTACTGTGTGTTTGATTGGACCACTTCGAACAGTAAAACGAGAAATATAATGATCGAACACAAAGAGAATGTTTAAATCCATGTCTCTGTTTCGGTTGATGTCACATACAGAAAGGATCTGATGACTTTACAAATACCTTAAGTCTAAACTATATCACAAGTTATTGATATGCCTTGGTTGTTCAGACTTGAAGTGTCATGACTGGTTGGGACAGCCACGTGTAGCTAGAGCACCTCTGACTGTATCTTGATTGATAGTCGCGATCAGTCCAAGTGGGAGACTGTTGGATTTAGGTGTCCAGATCCGACTAAATCAAGTACCCGACCCGGTTAAGACCCGTAAGAGTTACACCGGAGGCAACGGGTATTTGAGACCGCTTACTGTTATAACCGGCAAATTCGCAGAGGAATCAATTATTTGTTTATTAAATAGTTTAATAGATAAATAATTAATTACTATTAAGTTTAATTAAGCGACAAAAGACGTTAAATATAATTTACGTCATGGACGAGAACAGACATGTCATTAGTTTGACTAATACTCGGCAAGCGACAAACATTTAAAGGTTTAAATGTTAATTTCAGAAATTAAATGGTTCGATTAAGGATTAGGTAAAATCGAGGGGCTAAACGGAATTAAATCAGTTATAAATATAACTGATTAAGGGAGACGAAACCCTAATCCTCCGACTGAGAATTTCGGCCTCCCCTCCTCCCTCTCGCGACTCCGACCCCGACGGCCACCCCGCCGCCGCCTCCTTGTTCTCAGACGAACTGTTCGCGAGAACCCTAATCCTAGATCATCGTCGCCGCCCTGTCGTTTTCAGCCCTGCCGCCGACCGCCGCTCTCGAAGCCGCCGCCGTCCGCCCTCCTCCATTGCTGCCGCCGCAGCTACCGGGTCGCCGTCGCCCGCCGCGATCAAGCCGCCGCAGCAGCAGCCCGCCGAAGCCGAGCCGCTGCCGCCTGCAGCCCGACCGCAGCCCACCGCCGCTCACCGCCGCGGTCTCCGTCGCACCTCGCCGCCGCCCTGTCGGCCGCCGGCCTCCTCGCTGTCGCCGGTTCCACCGCCGACAACCCTAGTCGAGAACCGTGTCTCACACGTGTTCCGCCGTCGTCCGCGAAACCCTAGTTCGCGCCTGATCCGACGTACGAGATTTTCTCGGTGCTTGATTCACCGCGTAGTAAATCCGTGTCCGCGAGGAAAGTCAGATTCGTCAGACGAATCACTTCTGTGAAACCCTAGCGTCACCCGTTGACTTCCGGTGTCTCAAGCGTTTGCTTGAATCACCGCTCAGGTATATCTAAACTCGTAGTTAGTTTAGATTCAATTGACTGTTTATATTTATTATAAGTCGCGTTCTTGTTTAAACGCGTTTTGGTGTTTGCGCGTTATGGTGATTGTCGAATCCTGTTGTTTTAGGTTTACGCTAATTATCTGGTTTTCGCGTTAGTAAATTGAAACGTTTTCCGCTGCCTATTAAATTAATCGTTAATTTAATTATCCAAATTTAATTTACTATTTATTCGGTAATCGTTTAATAATTATTTATTGTAAATAATTATTTCTAAATAAAAAAAAAAAATTTGCTATTACCGAGACCCGAATGCCACTGTCGTAACCCAACAAAAAAACACTTAAAAAATCAAGATACGCACTAACATATTGAATAATACTATATTAGTATTTAGTCCGAGCCTTTCTCAAAATCCTTCAAATATTCAAAACAATAACTTAGAATTGGTCAAAAGATATCACTAATCACATGTAAAAATTAATTCTCAGGATAGAAAAATGTAAATATACAATAAATGTTACTCAGTTTTCATGGTACCTAATCGGTGCCTTTAGCAAATAACGATTGGATAAACTAATAATACAACGTTATATTAATGAACAAATACAAATTTCCATCAACTTTGTAATTAAAAAACTTGATTCCTGATGGAACAAATTTCCCAACTTCATCGTTAAGAGAATTAAACCATCAGAAATATTAAAACCAAAATAAATAACAGCTTTTAAACAGAAAGGTTCGTTGCCTAAAGATTAGTAGATTATAAACACATTTATAAATAACAATTTGGATTAAACAGTGTATGTCACATTGTTTGTTTCTCATTTACAAATTACACTCAGCCAACTCATCCACACAATGGGCTTTGGCCCGGTTGCAACTGAAACGACAGGCAATTGAACGGACAGTCGGTTGCAACTGAAACGACAGGCGGTTATCCAGACGACCATTTAAATCGACACTTCTACCTCCTATCTACACAACCGACAGAAAAACAACTGTCAATTCCATCACGCCGGCGAAAGGTAAACCTTCCGTTAACAATTGTTACATGCTCTAAAATCACCGATTACACGATAACTAACATTGGTCGTCTTCTTTGTGCAGACAACGCTTACAGTAATACAGCGACCACCGAAGGCCGTCCATCTCCCCGGTAAAAGGTGCAAAACCAACATCCTGTATTTCGTTTTATCAAAGTTATTTTGGGATGCACACAACTTTGCATGTCACGTATCTCAATGATACAAAACAGATTCATGAAATTCTCCACTTTTGAAGCATATGCCTTTATGTTTTCTTTAATAAGAAACTTAAATTGAAACATCAAGGCCGTCATATACTCATTGTCCCTTACATTGCATTGTTCTTCTGCTGCATATAGCCATAAGAAATTTCTAAAACTTTAATGAACACTACACCAATTAATCTACGTACGCAACTGTAAGCATAAACACTTACATATGTTTTCTGATTTTCTATTCTTCCTCCTATACATAAAGTTCTAATTTGCAAACGGTTGATCTTACCTGATTTTTTAATTACTGTCCGTTAACTAATATTTGTGTTTTGTTACATCTGGTTTGAATGCACAATATGTTGTTAATGATTGTATGGATCAGGTGGTACTCAAATTTCATCTTAGGATAAAACACAATTTCAATTTATAACAATTATCTACGTTCACTTTAATGAATCATAATAGAAATAAAAACATATTAACAACTCATGAGTCGCAGCCTCTACCTACACGTCTACGCCTCTATCTATACTTTGTAATGCTATTTTTATTATTTTACACATGTTGTTTATAATTAGGAAATGGAAGACTATGTCCGTAACTTCTTTATCGCCAGCCACAGTGAGATAAACGCTGAACTGTCAGCCGTGATAATGGTGTTAGAAAGGCTGCTGGCAGAAAACAGACAAGCACTGGACGCGGTGCTTAGCCTTGATCCCTCTCCCTTCCGTTGTGATGCCGCCTTAATGCTGGATGATGCGATTCGTACCAAACAGACACTGTTACGAAGTCTACGGAGCATGTGCAGGAATGCCGAGGCAGCAGCACGTGATATTGACAACCGGATGGACACCAGTTTCACCCCGGATGAGTAACCGTTATTTGTAGTTTCATTTTATTTGGTGCTTAGGACACTATCAAGCTTTGAAACTACTAATATTAAATGAATCTATCTTACTTTATAATTGTTTGTTGTCTCTAATTATGGCGCCTAACACCTAACTTGATGACTCTTTTATACACTTTATATTACATACGCCAATTAGCAATGGTAGGTTGATTTGTTTTAAACGCATTACTTTTGGTCATCCTTAATCTCAGATTCTTTACCTATTCACAATAAAAAACAACTTCACGTACATAAACATAATGATAATGTTAGCGTAGGCCAAAGTTCCCCCCCCCCCCCCCGGCCGTGCATCGCACGGGCCTGCACACTAGTTTATTTAAAAAATTAAGAGTTTAAGAGAGTATAAAAGTCTTTAAATAAAGTATTAAAGTATCCTTTTAATGGGAAACAAAAACAATCTATTTAATGATAATTGAATTTCAATTATTTATATAAGTAAAAAGTAAATCAAATATAAAAATTACCATTCAAATACATAAACGAATATTGTGTTGTAATTTTCATCGTCACAACATTATACAGATTTTTCTATTAATTTTATTTATTGGGTGAGATTTACATATATCCTTCACTATTCCCTTTAGTTATTTATACTGTTTCATAGCGAGGAGAAAGAAGTAAAAAAGGTTGATCTCACATGATTATGACATGTGATAAATTTTAGAGACATTATTATTTACACACTATTTACTTTTATTTAATCAAACCAAAATTAAAAATTCTTTTCTAACGTCACATTAGCTTTTTCATTATTAAACTTAAACCTTAATTGTAAGTAGAAGTGGATTGGGTGAACATAGTTGCGTAGGATAGAGACATGGTTAGAGTGTCAACTTCACTAATTAAAAAATAACTACAATTCATCACCATGCCCACCCTAATCTAAGTTTCTTCTTTTTTTATATTTTAAAATAAAAGAATTTCCCTATTTAATTTAATGCTAAAATAGTTAATTACACAAATAATAAGCTAAAATTTGTAATTAGATATTCAAATTAGTACTTGTAAAATTGTTTTATATTGTCTTTTACCAAGACGTGTAACAAATTAACATGCACAACAAAATTTTCACTTAAACAGTAATATCTAGTGAAATAAAGATAAATATAATCTTTATCTCATTGGATAAAAAACTTTTTAGTCATTAATGATGCGTCGTTATTGAAAATATTATTTCAAAATGTTGTCATTATTTATAACTTTTTTTTTATTCACAATATGAATACATTTCATGATAAACATCAAACGGTTAGAACTCAACATAAAAAATAAGGAAGGCGGGCATTTTCAATGAATTACACATTTAAAATTTTATTTTATTGAAGCCACGAAGTTTTTTAATTAATTAATGTATTTTAATGTTCTTTGATTGTGATTTCTCACCAAATGTTCAACCAAACCATTCAATTCCACTCTGTTTACTTTAAAAGTAGTTAAAAACAATGACTTTTTCATAGATAAATAGATATTTATTTGTATATAAAAAATGTATACGGTTTACTTTTAAGGAGTTTTGATCGGTTTGGTTATATTAAAGTAACAATTTTAGACACACGATGATGTCACACGAAACGTAATTGCGTGATAAAAATAAAGAGATATTTCTAATCACCCTGAAAATATAACTCATTACAATGACATACTTGAAAATGATCTCTCGCCCCTTTTTAAACATAAAAAACAAAAAATAATAAAAAAAAACAAAAAAAACGAGCCTAAACGGTCAATTGGTCAAATAACCGTTTTGTAATGGTCATGAACTACTAAGGGAACTAGGCCAAAAAAAACGATAGGAAGTTAGGAACCGGGTACAGAGCTGGTTTCGGATACAAACCGACTATCACTTGAGGAGGTGTAATTGGTTAGTAACCGGCGGGTTCAACAGGGTATTGACCGGCTCCGGGTACGGTTATAAAACCAAGGGTCTATATTTGTTTTTTTGTCCTACCTCTAGTTTTAGGATCGCGGAGGATAAATTGTGGGCTTAAAGCCCAAGGCCCAATAATCTGAATCCTTAAACTAAACTACTGAGCCTCATTCAAGTAACAGATCCGGTTTTCTATCCGGGTCGGGTTTATAAACGAATACAGGTCCGGTTTTCAAAGCGAGTATCCATCCTGTTTCCAATTTTGAGTGATTAGATCTCCATTGATGACGACAGCAATAGTACAGGTCAGATTCTCAAAGCGAGTATCCATCATAAAGTTGTGGATCTTTACGATGGTATGATTTGATCTATACCTGGCAAATATAACCCATTCTCTTAAAAATGGAGGCTTTTGGACTTTTGATGTAAAGATAGGCCTGGCAAAACAAAAAACAAATTCAACGGGTAAAGATCAATATTATTATTATTATTTCTCTTAATTACCCCGTAGATTGATCTGGGATTGCCTAGAGGGTAGAGGGGTCCTGTGAAGTATATAATGCTTTTTAAGGATGACAATGTGTTGGTTGCAGAGAGTAAATGGAGCCTGAAAAAGTCTAAGAGTTAGCCGCTCTAAGACCGAGTATCTGTTTTGTGACTTTAGTCATCTAAGTTTAATTATTTTGGTTCGTTTGATCAGAGTGCGCACATGTGCAGGCTGGTTGGTGTAAGTGGAGGGCAACCTCTGGTGTACTTTGTGACAAGAACTTCCCTATAGGCTAAAGGGAAAATTTTATAGGGTTAGAGTGTGACCATCTACGTTATATGGGACTGACTGTTGGGCCATCAAGAAGACTCATATGCGAAAAATAAAAGTAGCCGAGATGAGGATGTTGAGGTGGATGCGTGGCTGCTCAAGGTTAGATAGGATAAGAAATGAGGTTTTTAGGGATAGGTTAGGCGTGGCTAGTATAACGGATAAGAATAGGGAAGGGAGATTGAGATGGTCTGGACATGTGAAGAGGAGAGATGTGATGGCACCTGTTAGAGTAGTGGAGACCCTAGCGGTGGAGGGGATGAGAACTAGAGGAAGGCCCAAACTCACTTGGGATGAGCAGGTTAGGAAGGATCTAGTAGCATTACACCTCTCTGAGGATATGGTCCAGGATAGGAGTTTGTGGAGGCATAGGATTAATATTAACGACTAATAAGGAAGTGGTGTCGATATGACTTTGTTGTGTCTTACCGCACCTTTTCAATGCATGTGTTTGATTGTTTTTTTATTTTGTTGATACACATCCTTTCACCTTTTGCTCCTTACTAGTTTCTTTAGGGTTAGAGGTAAGGTGTGTCTACATCCCACCCTCCCTAGACCATATCACGACTTTGTGTGGGATAATACCGGGCGTGGTGTTGTTGGTTTGTAATTATTTCTCTTAATTAGAGCTATAAATGCTTAAGCTTAACTATATGCACATAGATTTATAATCTTCTAGGTTTCTATTGAAACTGAAAGACATAAGAATCCATGATTCCTTCTCAATAGCATGAAAAACTTATAAAATTGCTAGAAGCAGATATGCTATGAACAAAAGTAGCAGTCTCCATGGTCTAAAGACAGTAACACAAGTTCATAATATGTTTTTTTTTTTTTTTTTTGTAACTTAGTAGACATAGCCCTTAACAAACATGCCCTTTTTCGCCTCATCGGACTCACCCTCTCCGGTGTATTTCCCGAGCTGAGCTAGTGAGTTGGCACTAGCCCTGAGCAGCAAAGCATCTTGAGCCGCCTTCACGTTTTCGGGCCTTCCTCCCCATGTCTTCAGACAAGTGTTCTGGAGAGCCCGTGCGTATGAAAACGACACGTGCCATGGGTTCGGGCTTTGGTTCATTGCATTCAAGTTCAGTGTAGCTTCCACCTCAGATTGCCCGCCCGACAAAAACTGCATTTTAAATCCATAAGTTATGCATCATGAAGTTGTGCTATATAACTAAACTTGCCAAAATGGACAGCTTTGGTAACAAGTTGGTCAGTTTTTTGTAAAATTGTTTCTAAATATGTAAGGTTTTGGGATACTTGCCATGATTCCAGGAACTGAAGGAGGGATTCTTTTATGGAGAAGGCTGAGAGTGTAAGAAGCAACTTGTTCTGGAGTGGCGCGTTCTTTGCAGTCGGCTCCGGGTGTAACCATGCTTGGTTTCAACAGGATGCCTTCAAACAACACATTGTTTTGGGCCAAGTAAAAGAACACCTCAGCCCACACACTCTTGGCAACCTCAAAGGTCCTGTCAATTCCATGCTCTCCATCAAGCAATATCTCTGGCTCAACAATTGGGACCAGTCCATTGTCCTGAAAATCAACCATTTCACATTAAGATTTCAGACCTTGAAAGTTGAACCACATGGAACCATGGTGCATAGCATCAGATAATTACCTGAGAAATAGCAGCGTAACGGGCCAGACCCCAAGCCGCTTCTTTCACTGCAAGTGCTGATGGACCATTGGGAATGCTCACTACAGTACGCCTATATGATCAAGAAACTGAATTTAGAGGTTCTGTTTTTGACCCATTTGCTTATTAAGTTATTAGTGGTCTATTTTTGACCCACTTGTTAAAAGTTTACCATTTGGCGAAACGGGCACCCTGTTGGTAGTAAGCAGCAGAACGAGAGGCGAGCCCATCGAGACCTTGGCACCATGACTCGTCATTAGAACCAGCCAACGGAACTAGACCCTGTCAAATGTAAACATTTGTTGACCACTTAGTAAAAGAGACTATGTACACACTGGATGGTTAATGTGCAACCCATAGATGCATATATTACCTTGTCGGTTTTGATACCGGGAACGATTCCCTGTTCCGAAAGGACATCAACGATCTTCTTGCCATCGACTGTGGATTGGTACAAAGTTTCCTCAAAGAGGATGGCACCTGAGATGTAGTTGCCTAGACCTGGTGCACTAACCAGGAGGGTTCTGTAAGCTTGGCGGTTAGCTTCGGTGTTCTCTAGCCCGATCGAGGCTAACCGCTTTCCACAAGTGGCGTTTGACTCGTCCATGGCTAGGATTCCTCGGCCCGGGGTGGCTATGGTTTTCTGCATAAAAACAAGTTCAATCATCAGAGGTATGTTTCATGTTATTTGTCATCAAAATTAGCATACTAGCTGAATGAGTTCCATAAAAAAAAATTCTATAAATATACAACTTTATGTAAGGTAAGGGGAACTTATTACACCACTGAAAACAAACACGGAATTCAGGGGTTTGGGTTTAGTCTAAATGGGTTCCGGTCAGTTTCGAGTCAAACCCATGGATATGTTTATAGCCAAACCCGTCTAAACGGGTCCTGGTCAGTTTCGGGTCAAACCCATGGACATGTTTATAGCCAAACCCGACGGTTTCGTTGGTTGACCCATCTAACCTTTTTCTTTAAAGATATGTATTTATGTCTTACTCAAAATGGTTGGGTATTTTAGTATTTTATAATAAAACTTAAAATAAAAAAAGAAATTGAAATCAACTTTAATAATTTATACCTAACTGAACTATGGATATACATTTTTGTATTTTGTCTTAAAATTTTTATTTTAGAGTATTATAGCATGCTAGAACTAAAAAATATAAAAATTGCAATGTTAAACGGGTCGGGTACACCGTACATGTCAACCCAAGAATACTCGTGTCGTGTTTAGGTTCATGTGTCTGCCATAATTTTCCGGTTCATGTCAGGCCAACCCCTCGACCCACGAACATGACCCATTTAAGTTTTAACACCCCTAATAAAAAATAAGATATTTGTCTTTAAATTTTTTAAATTGATGTTAATCATAGACATTCGATTCTTATTCGAAGGCCAACTTTTTTTCTAATCTACAAAGAATCGTATCCAAGGTTCTAAACAATGCATAAAATCAACAAGAAACACAAAAACACGAACCGCGGTTTTGACGAGCTCATCAGCGTACGAACTAGCACGGACGGTGAGGACCGATGGTGCAGCCGTGTTGAACCGAACCGCGGAGACAGGCGCCTGTCGAAGAGTCTGACCTTTGACCCAGTCGGACTTATCAAGAATAGTTGCCGGAGATGGCTTGAAAAGAGAAGCTGAGGCCATGGTTAGTTTCAGTGAGCTCAACTTCTATCCTTTTGAATTAAGCACCACTCATTATGTGTCCGGGTTCACTGGTTTTATAATTCCAGTTGGTGTCATTAGTGATATGCATTTTGAGGCCATAATGTGTTGGCCAATAACATTTTGCCACGTGGGTTGATAACTTTGCTGACATGGCAGTGGGAATTGGGCAGAGGTTTAAAGATGATAGGTGATGAAGGGAGGAAAATTGCCTTATGATTGAGCTTGGCTGCACATGGGGTTTAGGGTGAGTTGCATAAATAGTCCTTGGATTTATGCTTGTGTTACATTATGTAGTGGGAATCTTTAAAAGGGATTTTTGCTATTTAGAAGTTAACCAGTTATTTGTTACCCAAAATAGAAAGTTACATTTGCTAACATGCTACTCAAAGAAGCTACCTAAAATCACCTGCTAAACACAAATTTATAGGTTGAAAGCACTAATAGAAGTACTTTAGAGTTTAGACCCCTCAAAACCACTTTCAAATTTGATAAATTAACCACAAATTTTAAATTCCCTTTATTGTAAATAAATAATAAAAACTATAGTTTTCGCGATTAAACAACGAATTATCATCCAAAAAAGCTTAAGCTGTGATTATCATAATATTCCACTCTTAATGGAAAATTGTCTAATTACCCACATGAAGAGATATGATTATGTGGACTAGTATAAACTTGATTCGTATAGAAAAGAACTGGTCTAAGTAGCATCTGCATGATCGGCACACACACTTCTAATTCTGTTATGTGATGACATCACGGGCATGACCATAGAATATTCCTCTATCCCCTATCATGTTAGACACATGTCCTCCACAGGACAGTGCATGAATCGTAAGGGTCACTTAGAGGTGAGGAGTCGCTTTCAGGCAGTTAGTGACGTCACCAAAAGGGGACCATTCCCCTGTTTTCATAGTATAAATATAAGTGTTGTAAAGTCTAAACGGGATATACATTCTCTTACACGAACTGTACTCACACTTTACCGGAGATCACTAGTGTGCGGTAGTTTTATATATATTCACCACTCATAATATCTTATTTCATTAATCATGTATTAACAATTAACAAAACTACTTATATGCTTGAACAGATAAATGCACTAAAAAATAGATAAATGCACTAAAAAGAATTGGCGTATGATCTTGCTAGTTGTTACAGTCGCTTTGAGGAGGAAACGTATTAATAGATATTTCATGGAATTGTTACAATTTTGAAAATGCTACTCATTAGAAATCGTTTCGTATATAAAGAAGGTTGTACTTCTTTGTATATAAAGAGTATTGTACTTCTTTACACATGCATAAATGTAAAATTCATATAATATTAAGGGCGATCGGTATACACGCGTTTTTAAGGGGGCGTGGAGGGCACAATATGCGTTCAACGGTGTTGAAAACCGTCCCCTCTCTCGCGTTGAAGACCGCGTGATGATAGGCCGCGAACATCTCAACGGCGTAAAAAGACGGAAAGGTAGTCGTTGAACGACTATATTTTTTTACCGTTCAACGCGAATTAAAAATAAAAAACTTTTTTTTACCAAATCTAACTATTTAAACACCATATTCACCCAAATTTTTACATCTTCTTGTACTCCATCTTCTTCTTCTCTCTATATTTTTATAAAAATTCTTAAACATCATGAATCTCAACCACAGCTCAAACAACCCAAACCTAAACAACCAAAATTTGTGGAATAAGCCCACATTTACAGGACAACCAAACCCGTTGTTTATGGCTCCGGGTCAAGTGCCACCACCCCCAACATCTTTACAACCCCAACCCCCCATATCGTAACTACGCTCAATGGGGACAAATCCCACCACCAACTCCCACCATCCCAACCTTCCCAACAAGTGTTCTCACAAGCTCCACCCGAAACACCCCGTGTAGATGATAGTGACGAGTTTGAAATAATACCGGAAACATAAGTTTCAGAAACAGACAAAAAAAACTCGTTGTAGAGACAAAAAGAAAGTTGAAGGAACTCAAGATATAGAGGTTGTTTCCAGAGAGACTCCAGCTCTTCTGAAACACAAGATAACAGTGAGAACTAGAAAGAAAGAGAAGCAAAGTAAAACCACAACCAGAAACAATAAATAAATAAACTAAATAACTAAACAAAATAGCATAGAAAGTAACGGTAATAATAAAAATAGTAATTAAATCGAATACATAAATAAATACGATTAACGGGGAAAATAAATAGCTAAATAAATAAGTAAAAATAAACAAATAATAGTAATGATAAATAAATAGAAAAAAAACAATACAGATAATAAAAATAAAAGTAGACTTATAAAAAGAAATAGATACATTACCCTATATTAACATAAGGCAACTTATGGTACAAATTCTAAAACATAGTGTACAAGTTGTTATTGCACAAATAGATGTGCAAGTCTTTAAGCCATATATACAAGTCCCATACCTTTTTATCCTTATACGGAGAATAAGAGCTGGTGAACAACTACACCATATCTACCGTCCATTGAACCCTAAATCTCGGACAATCCATATCCGATCAAATCTTTTCATCTGTCTCCCTCTACGTTTCATCTTCGTCTCTACCATCAACTTAAGACCCTGCACTCACTCAGGTTTCAGATTGAAAAAGAAAAAAGGGTTGAAACGACGGCTTATAAAAAAAGGGTTGAAACGACGGCTTATATGGGGTTTTAGCCACCGGCTATTTCTCGGTGTTTTTCCTTCCTCTCAGCTGGTATGTATGCCGGTTCCCATGGTGATGGCACAGACGGCCCTCGATGACAACAACCCTAGGGTTTTATCACGATGTCCTATAACATATAACTTTTTCTCTCCTCTCTAGGTAACAGTTTTTGTAGCCGGGATGGTAGATCGAGACGGTGCAATGGCTCCGGCAGCGGCGACACCCAAGTCTTAGTCTCTCACAGAGGTGGTGGCTGTTAGATTTAAGGTTTATTGCCTCTTTTCCTGCCAGAGGTGAAACTGTTTCATTTTCTTTTTTAGTTTCCTTTCGACTGTTAGATCTGTAGTCTAACAACTGTTTCAGTCGAATTAGCGCTTTAGTTTCATGAATTTGACAGATTTTTGTTTCAAATTTTAGCAGATCTGGGAACACTGCTCTGATCTGTTTGGAGCTTATGTTTTTTTATATATATGCAAGCAAAGATTTCGCAGAAGCAGAAACTAGATTTCAAGAAATTTCAAAGGTTGTTGTTTCTTCACATCGTCCGTGAGGTATTTATTGTTTGTTTCTTTATCTTCGTTTTTGATTTGTTAGCCATTAGTTTAAATTTGTAGGTGGGTTGCTTTTGTGAAATTTAGTTTTTTTAGATGGACTTTGTGTTACTTTTGTTTTCTCTTTCAAGACATTGATGTTGTTTAGATGATTTTTCTTTTCTTAGGTAAGAATATGTGTTTGGATGTGGACTGATGAGTTGTTTTTGGGTGGGCTGGAGCCTTATGATGTCTTCAACTCTAATTTAGAATGAAGTTAAACCTTAAATTTGAATCCTAATATGTAGAGACAATACCATATTTTGGTTCTAGCAAAATTCATTCTATTAATTGGATTTCAACCTTATATCTGTACATATTTGGTACTAATACTAATCTAGACATACAGCACCATATTTGGATTTCAACCTTGAGTAGGTATTATTTTTTGCCTAATTCATTTTACTTTTATTTGAACTTTCATTTAGTTAGTTTCAAATGTCATGACATAAACTTCCTTATTTCTAATATAGTGTTGATTTAGTTTCTGTGTCCTAACATGCTACAACTATTTTATTGTTTTCTATTTTAATTATAGACTTCTTTGTTTTCATTTGGATTGTATTAGGAGTAAGCATTCTTCTCTATTTTGATTATAGACCTTTATGCTTTTGGTTTACCTTTTGTTATATTCATTCGTGACCTATGTAGAATGTAGAAGTCTTACCAATTAGAAAATTTTTCTCCAATTGATTAGATTAACCAAATAAAAGTCGTCTGTTTGGACCAAATCCGAATGTAATTTGGGAAATTGCTTTTCTCTTTACCCAAATTGAACATATAATATGGCTGATATTAATATAGGTGGAAGAATTCTTTTTTTTTTTGCCTCCAAGCTACACATATAATTATGTTAATGTGAATGTTGCTCAGGTGTTTAAAATTTCATGTAGGTAATAAACATCTACACAGATATATAAATGTCCAAAGAGGTTGAAGGAGAAGAAAGACAACCAAATGGCAAAGGTAACTGCTGCAAATAAACTACTTCTTTTGTAATATCCACCTGCACATTTTGTAACCAATGTCAAGACATTTAACCATTTATGTAGTTGTATTATTATTGGCTATAATACAGGTTATATATGATTTTGAAAGGTATATATTGGAATGATGTTGACTAGGTTAAATGGGTTGAAAGATGGCTAAATTTTCTTTTTAAAGCAATTGACCTCAATTAGAGGTTGTGATGATATAAGGTTCTAACTTCATTGTTCCTCTTTTTGTTTAGGAAATTCCTGGGCATCCAGATCATCAGGTTCATGTTCATCTTAATTGAATGGGTTTAGAGGGTTGTTACTCACTGTATATGCTGTAATATTTTGGTTAACTCGGTGTTGATTTTTGTCCATTTTTTCCTTGCAGGTACGTGTGCCTATTCTTCTTCGATCTCTGTTGGTATGTGTTTATCATTCCTGCTCTGTTGTTCCTTTTCCTGTTGTAAATTGTTAGTTTCATTAGTATTTATGACCTCTGTAAAAATTTGATGTTTTGTTCTTTGTTGGTGTGGTCATAGTGAAACTGATCATGGAAATTGATTTGCGTTGTATATTACCTAAGGTTCGTATATGATGATGTACATATTCAATTTCTAGCTGCTATAGACTGATTATGATTCCTAGGTTACTTATGCTCAAAATATTCATATTGAAAGAAGCAGGATCCTTGGTAAATTTTTGAAAGGAGGCCTTGGAATCATATTCTGTCGATTTTGCCTTTGTTAGTGTAAGACTTGGACATTAACCATTTAGTTTCAATCCACTTTATATATAACTAATTCTTTTATTTTTTGTTAGTTGGTGATTCCGCATGCATGGTTTGTACTAATCGCTGGTAAACGGGTCTAAATTTTTGTTTGTGATTATGATTTTTTGTTGTTAAAATGTATGCAACACCACCACTCTTGACATCAGCAGGTCACAAAGATGATAAGAAACTGAACACGAATGAAGCAGAAAACAACAGCATAAAAAAAAAACTATTCCCAGCAACAGGTATACATAATCAGTCTCAATTACTAACTAATGCTTTGACCTATCACTTTTTTTATCAACAGGTAGCATGCTATTTCTCGCAATTTTAAGTTAGGATTGGGTGGGTTGAATATTAAGTGCATGTTCTATATTGTGGTTAAACATTTTTTACAATTTGAGGTTGGCATTATTTTTGGACAATTTGAGTTTTCACATCAGCTATGTAACATGAGATGGACATAAGAAGGAGGTTGTTGGTTTCATTGTAAGAATTAGATGCCTTTTTTTTCTAATGGGCTTGAAATTATATTGTAGGTTGTGATCTTACAGGTGCAGTTGCAAATTAAGACCATATCCAGATTCAAAAATGGGTTATACCTTTCAATTAGAGGTACTTTATACATGTTTCTCAAAGGTTTATTTTATAGGTTTGAGTCTGTTTGACTTTAAAAAGTCAGCTGCTTTGTTTCATGTTGCTTTAGATATATAGATTTAAATGCTTTTGGCTATCATGTTTTTGCATTACAGGATACAATTTCTTCGCTTCGCCTTTACATAGCCACCAATATAAACATGCATGACTTTAAATTATTACATTGTCATTACTTCTAAAACTATATTAGAAGAAATCCGATTCAGTGGTAGTATCGTTTTTAACTTTCTTTTGCTCTTCGACAACTGCCTCAATCTGCAAAGCGTTTTTTTTTGCGTGCTGCATCACAAAACAAATAGGGTTAGCTTCTTCATTGTCTTCGTTTATTTAGCTAAAAAAAAAACGGGACGGCTCCGCGGCGAAGCGCGGGTCGCCCCACTTGTAAATAAACATATAAGAAAGAACATAAATAAATAAAATAAAAAAAAAGAAATAATAGTCATAATAATTATTATAATAATAAAATTAATAAAAATAATAGTAGTGCGAGATAAAACCCTCCAAGTTCTTCTAGAAGTCTTTAACATTAATCTTACGTCACCATGATATCATATCCTCAGATATGTATGTCTAGCAAATCAAGCCGAATATGCTCATCCAAAGTCAGCTTAGGTCTACATTTCCCTCTCCTCCCCTCAATCGTGATGGTATTAACAAAACGAGCTGAAGCCGTTAACTACCTCCTCTTCATGTGCCCAAACAATCTCAATCTACCCTCCTGTATTTTCTCGGAGATATTAGTCACCGCAAATTTTTCATGGAAGACCTCATCGCTAAACATCCACTTTGTCAGAATTACAAAATACGTGGGCCACCTTATTTACTTAGTAACGCCTTCACAAGTAGCTTAAACTAACTTGCTTGCTATTCTTTCTGCTCCTTGAGCCTTTTAAGATTTCTTCATCATTCGTCTGCAATTTTAGTAGAGTATTGTAATATTTTTTGTATTTTGTTTTTATAGAAGGGTTGGATGCGGTAACTTTCACAACTTAATTGAGTTTTACAAATCCAGTAAGCAAAAAATTCATGTGTAACTACAAATACGTTCATGAAAGTTTGGTTTGGAGAAGAGCATAAATGGAGGATAATATGTATCATGATTTCTTAATGGTTGTGTGTGTTGTGAGACTGATGATGGTATATAATTATGAGATGTAATGGTAAAAGTAGAACAATTTTTTGTGTTCAAAGTATCTATAAATGGACCGTGCATTTATTTTGGATTCAAAATTTCTCAGCACTATTCATTTTTCTCGTGTGATTTTCTAGTGTTTTTATCTGGTGTGAGACTCGTCCTTAGTAGGGATGGCAATTAAAAACCCGAACCCGATGGGAATACCCGAAACCCGAGGCTTATGAGACGGGTATGGGGAAGGGTAATCGGGTATGGGGTTGATTTTGAAAATTTTCACGGGTATGGAACGGGCATGGGATTTGATTTTTTACCCCTTTACCCGTCCCGATTACCCGGTTGGTATACTGGTATACCCGATAACTATACCCGATTGTATACCCGATTATATAGTTGATTTATTTTTTATTTTATGTATTTATTTTTATCTATAAATATTTGGCCTATATATTTAACTTTACTGTTTTTATATTTCTTTAAAAGGTCCATACAGTATCCATATTTCCAAATCCTAAACTAATATCAATGATGCACATATTTGTTTAGTTGGTGGCAAACATCTGATTAGATTATTATCAATGATGCACATATGTTTTTAGTTAGTTTTTTGATACAGTTTTAATGGCTTCTATGTAATAGTTTTATGCAGCAAGTAGCGGCTACCAAGTGATATTTGATAGTGTATAATAAACTGTAGTGATACTTGTTAGGTTGGTAATGAAGTGAATTTAATTGTTTTTGAGAATTTTTATGGTTATAAAAAATGTAATTGAGTAATAGTTACCCGATGGGTTTTGAGTCGGTTACCTGAAACAGACGGGATTACCCGATACTCGATGGGTAAATACCAATAGATACCCGGTGGGTTTTCGGTCGGGTATGAGATAAATTTTTACAATCGGGTATGGGGTTAGGATTAACCAAACTCGTCCCAAACCCGCCCCATTGCCATCCCTGATCCTCAGACATAATTGTGACCATAGCTATATAAATTTAGAAGGATGAGACTTTTATATGCATGTTTGATCTTGACATTTTGCACTAAACCATCCACGATTAAACCTTGCTACACAAAGGAATCTTTTGTTCTTTTGTAAATTAAATATGAAGTGTTAATATATTATGAACTTTTAATAGATATTGTTGTACGGAATGAGTTTGTTTTACATTAAATTTTGTTGGTACTTTCATTTTCATATCAGCAATTGCCATTTTCATTTCGACGTAGTCTTCACTTGCTTGAAGTCTGGGATATGAAGTGTGCCTTCCCTAGAGATTCTTGATGCTACAAAGGAAAGCCATAAGTTATACCGCGAATGTAGGTTATTGTCGGTGAATTTCTGTTAACTATTTCAGCGAGGTTAGACAGAGGTGGATTTATGAGACACGTCGTGATATATGTTTGACTCTAGCTGTATTTTTCATGTAATTTGGTTTATATATGTTGCAGTTAATTTATGAAAGATATGTGTAATATGGTAGAAGGGTCAAAATCAGCAATTGAAATAAAGAGACTTTAATTTGTATTTGGTAGTTATAATTTTTTTTTTAATTCTGCTTGTTTCTGAAGTGAAAATCTGATGAAGTTAAAGTTTGTTGAATTAGAATTTAGTTGAACATTAACAGATTTATAAACAATGAGAAGCTGAAACATGTCAAAAATCTTTAGCAGAAAGTTTTTTTACCTCTAATATCTTAATTTAGTAAAATATGACGATAGTTTAAGAGAAATACTAAAAATTTACAATCTTTGTTTTCTTATAATATTTGACAAATGCGTTTTAGTTTCTTCCTTGAGGAATACCTTTAGAAAGATATCGAGGAATACCTCTATACTCTGTAACTTTTGTAGACATTACAGCTAGCATCTTTCCTATCGTATTTTGCCTGGTAAAGGAGTATGTTATTTTCTTCCAGATAGTCAACTCGATTAGGTTTGCGCTGCAATATGGTGTAAATAATTTAAGGATATTTTAAGTTAAATAATAGTTGGTTTTTGTAAGTAAAGGAAAAAAAAGTCGAGTAAAATAGTATTTGAGGAGAAGTAAGTGGCAATGATCTATGAGTTTATAGAGGTTGACATACTACACCCACTCCTCAAAACACATGTTGTACTTTTATATATAACTCCAATATTAAATTTGGAAAAAATCTTTTATATGACAAATAACCGTGTACGAGTATAGAAACTATGAGTATTTGTGATTTCCTTCTGTTGATTTATAATCTAGTTGTTAATATATAACTTGTTATTAATAGTGAAATGTCTACTGAGATCTGATATCTTATGTAAATTACCTTTGGTTCAACAACATTATTTTAGCATGTTACTATTCCTCCTTTTGAAGACTCTAGTTGCACTTTCAAAACTACCAAGGTAGTCTATATATATGTTAGTTTGTCAGTAAATGCGTGTAAGAGTCATTATTTATTTAAAATGTAATTTTTCGGTTACTTGTAAGTATTACATTTTCATCTTTTAGCCATTGACCAATCATTTCATATGTTGCGAAGCTGTAGTAGTGCCTTGGGATATCTCTCTCTGCCAAGGGAGTAAACGTTGCCCTCCTACCAATTACTAATGAGGGTGGGTGAGATACAATTCTTCTAGTCAACCTAGGTGTAGTGCATACATGTTCGTTGATGGAGTAGTGTCGGTCAAGTACCATCATATTGTCACAACCAAATAATTTAAGTTGCGATATACTTAATCATGCCATTTTATTCCATAAACATAGTAGTTTTACAAAACATATAACAAACAAAACATGATTAAAGTTTAACTAGGTCCAGCAGAGCCTAACGTGATAACACAACGGAAGTCTCAAGTAGCATTTCCTGCAACATGTATAAAATATCTGTCAACTACAATGAGTTGGTGAGTACACATAGGTTTAATATTAAGTATAAGTATAAAGTATGCGATCAACGTGCCAAGTGTATGATTAAGAATATGACAAACAAGTATTAGAGGCAAGATATAAACGCGTAAAACAAACCTTGACAATTTAGGTTCCAATCACCTATTTGAAGACAAGATTACGTCTCAATATCCTAGGTGGGTTGTCAACCAATAGCTATTAATGAACCAAAGGCTTGGTGTTGTTAATGTTTACGCAAGAATAAAGTTTCAAGTTTATCAAGTTTCAAGTTTATCAAGTCTCAAGTCTCAAGTTTCACGTATCAAGTCTCACACAAGTAAGCATATCAAGAATCACACAAATATTCATATAATCGCATTGTTTTTGTATCAAGAATAAAGAGTAACGATTTTGACATAGGATACATGTTGCACCCCAAATAACAAAAGAAGAGGGGCTACGAGTACTCACTTGATGAGCGGATTGAGGATGAATGATAACACTGAGAGTGATAATGATAGACCTTGAGATTAGCCTATTAACATAAATAGGCTAAATAAATACAAAGAATATAGTTTCAATTGGACAGGGTTCTTGAAGAGTGTAAGGTTTTATTATTATGTCAAAAGACTATATCTGTATTGATTAAAACAAAGATTAGTGATAATATGAAAACGCGTTTTCCTATAAGTAAACACTCACTCCAGGAATCCCCAGGTAAGTCTGCCAGGTCCAACGAGGGATTTATGCGACATCCTTACCTATGCCAGGAAACCCAGTGTACAGGCGTTTACCCTTCCGGTCCGCGCGAGTTCTAAATAGTTTTATAAAAATGATATTTCATAAAATATAAATTATGAATACTTATAGATCTTGATATATATATATATAACAATATATTTAATAATTGTAAATATGTATATTAATTTATGTTTTTAAATATATATATTTTTATAAAATACATATATATTGATAATAATGTTTGTAAAGTTATATATATATATATATATATATATATATATATATATAATCATAAAATATCAAATATTTAATTTTATGATCATATATATATATATGTGTGTGTGTATATATATTTGTTTTTAACAAATATTTGTATTTATCAATTTTACGAATAATATCAAACGTGCTCGAAAAATGATAAAAACACAGGGTTTTAATCTTGATGGTATATAAAGATATCCCCTAAAGTTTGAAATTCCAACTCATAACCGTTTGTTAAATTTGGGCATTATAACGTCGTATAATACCGTTTTTACTCGAAAAAAATGTTCTCCAATTATGAAATTAACTTAGGGGTTTCTTTTATTATGTGTTCGTATGAAGATCCCCAAAATTACAGCCCTTAATTCCCAACGGTTTGTTCCAATTTTAGAAATTAAGTTCAAGAACCCTAGCTTTTTAAGCAAATTCTGGAATTCGATCGAAACATAAATATGAACTGAAATTGATAGAGGGCTTTTGTTCTACGTACCAAATAGAGGAGGACTGCAGATTTTTAGACCTCGAGAGCTCCTGGATCAACCGAATTTGAGCAGAGAAGATACGGGTACAATTTAAGGGTTTTTAGAGGATTGATTCATCAAATTAAAGACTGATTTCGAATGATTGAAGCTGGTATTTATACTAACAGGGACGAAATGATGTTAAGACACGAGTCCTGGTGATTAATCGATCGAATTGACACGTTTTGGAAGGAAAAACGAGCTGTTTACACGAAGCAAAGCTAAAAACACGTCTGCACGTTTTGGGGCGTACCGCCCAGGAATTAGACATTTGGGGCGTACCGCCCTAAAGTGATTTTGGCAGATTTACACTTTTAGCCCCTGAAGTTTCATTTTTGTAGTTTTAGCCCCCGAACTTTAGTAAATTGACACTTTTTACCCCCAAAAATTTATAAAATATATTTTCATTATATTTATAATCTTGGAGTATAAATATTTTGATTTTGATGATTTACGAGATCTCCGGTTAATACCGAAATCGTGTAAAGTACCGAAATTTCATTATTTTTGTCATAAACCTCCAACTTTTTATGAAACCCCGCTAGTATTTATTTGTATGCGTGACTAGTATTACTGATAACGGGTTGTCGAGACCGTTACAAATCCCCAACGAATTAAGATTTGCAGTAGTGGAAGTCGGGGTATCGAACCAAGGGAATTAGTGGTCACTTGTTAATTGACTAAATTATAACTGAATTAACCTAAATTACTTTAACCTAAATTGCAAGGAAATTAGAAATTTGCCTCTTAGCTGTAAAATTGGATTGGTCGATTTAACACTAAATTACTAAAACTAAATTATGCTAGCAAATGTTGACTTTAACTTATATGAACTAAAGGTAACCACTTTAAGATCCGGTTTCGTGAATTACTGATTTCGCACTTCGGGAATTTAACCTAGAAACCACATAGACATGGCTGTGCTAGAATTCATTCAACCTAACTAATCAATTATTACGAACGTACTTAGTATAGTCCTAGAGCTATGCAATTAAGGTAGTCCGGGAGCGGGGGGTACGAACACAACAATCAATCAGACGCAATTGAACAAATAAACACTGAATTGATGATTGTCACAAGTCAAGAATTCATCTACTGTCACAAACCCTAATTTGAAATCAGAAAACACTAACCTTCACTTAAAGTGATTACAAGAAAATTAGCCGGACATGGCAAAAGTCAAAAACACGGAAATCATTGAAAACGCCATTGGAAAGCTTGTCAAATGCTTGGAATTCTTCACCGAAGGCCTGGAAATCTCCTGGAATCCGTAACCAGCACTCCAAGGTCGTCAAAAAGGCAGATGATTCGAATGGTTGGCCTCACATTGGCTTAAATAGCCAAACCCTAATTTTTTGGCCGACATCACCCCAGATCGTGGCGCGACGATATCTCCTCCAAAGGCTCGCGACACGGTCTCGCCAAAATAGTCGGGGCCTTCAACATCAACACGCGTCGTGTCGCGAGGAGCAAGCCTCAACCCTCGCGACACGATCTGACTTCAAAACCAGAATTCTTCTAAACTTCAACACTTGAATTCAACCGATTTAATCCCGTAAACGTGCAAACCTGAAATCAATGAAACTATACAAAGTGATGCGTTCCCAACTGAATATAAACCATAAAAACAGGGAATTAAGGATATTAACACACTACAAATTACTAACACATCACATCCCCACACTTGTCTTTTTCCGTCCCGGAAAAACTGCCACGGAATCATAATCGGGAAATCAATTTCAAAACCATTTAACATTTAATTCATCCACCAAATCAATTCCACAAACCATAATGTAATCACATGAACTAACTGCAATTGCCAGTATTTCGGTCCGACTAAACCCAACCACCGACCTTTTGTTTCGCCCCCATGTGTTTATGAAATTACCGAATAGAAGTTCAGTCTACCTACGGGTCCCACTAAAGAAAGATCAAGTTCAGCCTACTCCCGAGTCAAATTCAGTCAAAGTAAAGGGTAATAAAGATTAATATTTTAAATTTTCCCCACCCGCCTTAGAAAAGATACTAAGATGTCCAAAGAATAATGATTAAGATAGCCTTAACGTGTTGAACATTTATTTCTCCACTATTTTTTTTATATATATATATATTTTTTTCTAATTTTTTTTAATTGGTTAATTTTAACTATATTTGCCAACGGACATCATCAGAGGCATTCTTTCACAAGGTCTTACCCCCGAAATCATACGTGAGTATTTTTCCCGCGAGATCCGGAACATCATCAGAGGCACGCACCACGGGATACTATCCTTAGCTTGTACATGAGTATTTTGTCCCTTCACTCTAATTCATTAAC